>RJWM01031733.1:0-22140 GCA_004363535.1 Dasyprocta punctata | reverse complement strand
AAAAAAAAAAAAAAAAAAAAAAAAAAAAAAAAAAAAAAAAAAAAAAAAAAAAAAAAAAAAAAAAAAAAAAAAAAAAAAAAAAAAAAGAAATCAACAATGGCCATCATAATGTCTCTTGTTTTCTTCAAAATAGCTGTCTATACCATCAGACATAATAAAATCAAACAAAACAAAACAGAATGAAACCAATCAAAACAAAAGAATGGAAGCATATTTTAAATAGAATAAGAGCAAACAAAACAAAGCCAATCAAAACAAAACAGTGAATGTTATAAAAGACTTCAAAACAGGACAATAGGAAATCAACAATGGCTACCATAATGCCTCTTGTTATCTTCAAAATTGTCACCCATACCATCAGACATAACAGAATCAAACAAAGTGGAACAGAATGAAACCAACCAAAACAGAACATTGAATAAAACAAAACAATAAAACAGAGCAAAACAAATCAGTGAAAACAATATTGGGCTACAAAAACAAGACAGAAGGAAACCCCCAGTATTTGCTACACTGCACACTGTTATCGTATCAATAGATGTCCAGACCACCAGCCTCAAGCCTGCAAAGTCAACAAAAACAGAAGTATTTAGTTGTTTTGGTACCTCAGATGCTATCAATTGAGCCTGTCCTTTGAATCAGCCCGTTGCTTAAAGTTAAGTGGGGGGAGGTATTTTGTCTCCCAGCCTGTGCACCTGTCTGCCCATGGGAAGGGTGAATTGGCTTTTCATCCTTCTTGTTACTCCTCCAAGGCCCAGCATGGCTCCCGCCAACTCACAGGAAGGGCAAATTTGGTTGCTTGTCTCTGGGACCCACATGGCTTGCATCTTTTTTTTTTTTTAAATTTTTAATTTTTATTTTTTGTGGTACTTGGGATTGAACTCAGGGCTTTGTACATGCCAGAACCACTGTACTACTGAGCTACATCCCCAGCCATTGCACGCATTATTTCAATGACCACATAAAGCCATATCATGGTTGGGCTTATTTAATTGCTTATCTAATGCTGAGTGTTTGGGTCATCTTCATGGAAACTTTTATTAATATCAATGACACTGTAATAACATATCTCTGTGTATAAATGCATTTACATTGTTTTTTCAGCATTATTCCTTTTAGAAATAGAATTAGAGGCATCTCTTAAGAGGTACTGAACGGATTCCAATAAATTCTTTTAAGAGCTAAAGTAAGAGTATTGCTAGCTCCACTGAATTGATAACCCCAAAAACCTAGTTTTTGGAAGATTTTTCTGTATTGTGCTAAGAATAGTCACTTTAGATTCACCAAGAAGCAAGCTCTCCCTGTGAACCAGCATCATGTGTGGGCCGCTGCCACTAGGGGGGCAGCCAGACCCCAGCCTTTTCCCATGAGTCAGTGCCATTCACAGACTACAGGGGAAGAGAACAAGAATTCACCAAGAAGCAAGCCCTGCCTATGAACCAGCACCATGCATGGGCTGCTGCTGCTGGGAGGACAGCCAGACACCAGCCCCTTCTGGCACATGGGCTGGGAAATAAGAATAGCCAATCCCCCTATCCCTGTAAATGACAAACTGATCTGGAGAAACACAGGCTGCAGTGACAGCTATTGAGGTGAAATGCGATTTGATGCTTGTGGTGTTGGGGGTTTCAATGACTTTGCAGGTCTACGGCCAGCGATCTGATCATCTATTCATAGGATAATGATACACAGTGTGATATCTATTGGGGATCTCCTTCTGAAGGTGGTAGCCATTGTTAATTCCCCATTATCTTGATTTGAAGTCCTGTATCATTTTCATTGTTTTGTTGGGTTGAGTTTTATTCTGTTTTGTTTTGTTTGATTTTGTTATATCTGATGGCATGGGCAGCTGTTTCAAAGATAGCAAGATATATTATGGTAACCATTTTGCATTTACTATTGTCTTGTTTTGAAGTCCTTTATTGCATTCATTGTTTTGTTTTCATTGGTTCTATTCTGTTTATGCTTTGATTGATTTTACTATGTCTGGTGCTATGGGCATCTATGTTGAAGACGACAAGAGGCAGACAACAATGGTAACCATTGTTGATTTCCGATTACCCTGTTTTGAAATCCTGTGTCACTTACATTGTCTTGTTTTGATTGGCTTTATTCTGTTTTATTTTGCTTGGTTTTATTCTCTTTAAAAAAAAAGAGTCACTTTAACATATATAACCTTACTGAGTGTGGTGGTACATGCCTATAATCCCAGCACTCTGGGAGGCTGAGACAAGAAGATCACAACTTCATGTCCAGTGTCAAAAATTTAATGAATGAGACCCTGTTTCAAAAGAAAAAATAATTAAAAAAAGGCTGGAGATGTAACTCAGTGTGAAGACTCTGGGTTTTATCCTTACTGCCACAAAAAAAAAAAAAAAAAAAAAAAAGACCAAGCAAACAAACATAAAAAAATCTATTTTTTCATTCATCTGGGGGGTAGCTCTTTGGACAGGGAACAGTTCAGGAACTCAGGCTTCTTCTGTCTTTTGTCTCTTCTGCTCTCAATATGCAGTTCCTAAGGCCACTGAACTCGTTTACATTGCACTGAGGAAGGGAAGGAGCATGGGAGGTGAAGGAGCAAATATCCCCAGGAAGGAAATTGAGCAGGACTCATGGTCACTTACAAAGACCCTGCTATACAACTTTTCCTTATCTCATACTTCTCCACCATCAAATTCTGTTTGTTGGCTTTGTTACTCAGTCACCCCTTGGCTCATCCAGCTCTGCCCTTCTCACTGACCATCCAGTCCTGGCCACCACTATCAGTCCTCTGGGTCACTGCTACAGGTTCATAACAGATCTTCCTCTTCCACGTTTTCTTCTGTAACTAGCATCCTATAATCTATTAAAAAGATATTGTTAAACACCACCTGACTGATGACACTCCCCAGTAAACTGTGTATAAATTCCATTTGAATTTATACAGAAATCCAAACCATTTTTTAGTATCCATGAGGCCCCATGCGTTCCAGGTCTTGTTCTTTCTCCAGTCTCATCTTTAGCCACTTTGCCCTCACTAAATGCTGCCCAAATTGTTACCATTCACCTTTTCACATTCACCATCTTGTAGCCTTTGCACATGCTGCTCTTCTTGTCTAGGATTTTCTTCCCCTTACCCCACACTTGACTGGTTCTTCCCCACCTTTCAGATTTCAGCTTGCCTTCAAGATACAAACCTGGTGGGTTTTGATGTGCTGATTTTTGGTATACTTTGGGATGTGATCTGCTAATATTTTGTGGGATGTTTCTGTCCTATTCATGAAGAATATTGGTCTGTAGTTTTCTTATGTTGGCTTTGGAATCTGGGTAAGGCTAATCTCATTTAATGAGTTAAATATTTTCTCTTCCTCTACTTCTAAAATGAATTGCATAGAATGGTTTTTCTTTAAATGTTTGATGGAATTCATCAAAGAAGACATCTTGGTTTGACGTTCTCTTTGTGGGAAGGTTTTAAATTATAAGTTCAATTTTGTTAATTGGTATAGGGCTGTTGAGGTTTTTTACTTCTTCTTGGAAGAGCTTTGGCAATTTGTGTCTTCACAGGAACTTTTCTATTTCATTCAGGTTGTCAAATTTATAGGCATAAAAGGTTTGTAATATGCTTTTATTTTCATTTTGATATCTGAGATTTCTGTAGTGATGCTGCCAATTTTACTTCTGATGTTGTCCTCATTCACTTTTTCTTGATCAGTCTTTCTAAATTTATTTTTATTGATTTTTTTAGAATCAGCTTTGAATTTCATTTATTTTTCTCTATTATTTTTCAGTTAGTTTTTAGTCTAAATCTCTCTCTCTCTCTCTTTTTTTTTTTTTTTTTTTGCAGCACTGGGGATTGAACTCACAGCCTCACACCTGCCAGACAGGTGCTTAAGCCACTGAGCCAAACTCCCAGCCCTAGTTTTTTTGAGGCAGGGTCGCACTATGTAGCTCAGGCCGGCCTTGCACTCACGTTGTAGCCCAAGCCAGCCTCGAACTCACAATGCTCCTCCTACCTCAGCCTCCCGAGTGCTGGGATCTAAATGTCTTCTTAAAGGATGTTTTCTCATCATTCTTCTAAAGTGGCTTCCCCTTTCTCTTGTCTCCCCTCCCATTATTTATTTTGTACCTCAGCTCCATATGTAATTATTTTTATTTGCTCATTATTCGCATGTGTCTTTTTGCTGCTGTATCACTCACAGATATTGTAGGATAAGTCAACTCAGCATGTTAATGCATATGATGATTTCTAAGAAGGACACATACAGCAGTTTGCAAACGTAGTGGAGAAACAGTATTTAGAGTGGTTAATTGAGTAAACTCTAGAGTTTAGCAATTTCAGCTTTAGTTGTGAATTTACCACTCACTAGAGGAATGACCTCAAACAAGTTAGTCAACTGCATTCAACCTCAGTAAAATGTGGATAAAATAGTGCTTATCTCATAGGGTTGTGAAAAATAAACCTGAATGTATATATTCAGCACATTTCCTGGTACATAGTAAGAACTTAATAAATGTAAGTTTTTAAAAATTTTATTTATTTATTTATTTTTAGCTCTTTGAGAATCATCTTGTAGAATAAAGTTCTGTGGAGAATATTTTGGGAGGCTTTGATATATACTCTGTTTGTTCATGATTTTGACAAAAAGACGTGGAATCATTGAATTGTTGCTGCTCAGAACATGTGAGTGAGGGAGCCCAGCTGGGCATGCAGAACATGCTGCTTCTTGGTGTGGTTTGGGACTGTATGTGATTCCTGGGACAAGCCACTGATATGGGTGCCCATGTCACAGAATCCCCTCTTCTTCTGAGATGAGGGCTGTGCAGCATGGAAGCTAAGATTTTTGGCTCTGTGATCCAGAGGCCTGGGGTTTGCATTCTGGCTCTGCTGGTTGCCAGCTGTGTGACTCTAGAGCTAATTATTTAGCATTTCATGTCTCTGAGTCCCCATTTACTCTTGTATAACATGATCTGGTGAGAAAAGTGAGTATCCTGGGCTTAAGGGAGGGCTAGATGAGACATGCATGAGACATGCTCCCTGCATATGGGGCATTCCCTCAACCTCTATTATCCCCAAAGGGGAAACATTGCCCTAGCAGTCACTTTCTATGCACCGTACCCCACTATGTCTATTGGTATGCTCAGATGTTAGGTTCTCAAAGACACTTGTGAAATTGATTCTTCTTGTTATTTATTCAATCCACAACTGTGACTTCAGTTCCAGAAGCTCAGCAGGAAAATGATACTCTCCATATCTGGCCCTTGGTTGTCCTGGCCAGCACCTGCTTGTCTCAGGTGAGCTACTCCGTTTTTTCTTGGGAGTCTTCTAGCTTCTGGATCCACAGGGAAGGTGCAGGACTGACAGGGATCTTGCAAGTCCAGCAGAGCATTAGCTCTCATTCATGAGTGTGTCTACATCCTTTCAGCTGCGGTTTGCACATTCCAGACAAGGCACTGTGTTGTTTGCTAACCAGTCCTGGCAGGAGCCTGGGCATTTATTCAAAGGCTCCAGAATTCTGATATAGAGTAAGAACAGACCCAGCTGGATCCTGTAAGTACTCCCCAGGCAAAGAGCTGCTGCAAATTTAGAGTTGGCTCATGGTAGTTTCACTATAAGAGTAAAGAGTTGAGTATACTTTGTCCTCTGGGGCTTGCACTGCTGTTTATGCTCTGTGGGTTCCTTTAGTGGAGTTGGATCTATCCTTCATTGCTCCTCTATCTCCCTCCACTGACATCTGTAGTCTGGTTGTGAAGTGGCAGATAGACACAGTGTCATGGATTCATGCTGAGGTCTCCCACCAGGTCAGCCTTTGCGGAAGAAACATCCCTCTGTATGCTTAGGGTTCAGGTACACATGTGTGAGTCAACATTCTTTCTTTAGGGGAAACCTGGCCATCAACCCCAGTGGCCAACCCATATTCTCTGTAGCTTCACAGTGTCTTTAGATGTAGCATTTTCTGAATTTAACAGCAACTGAGCTGGGTTCAGGTTTCCACAGATGCACTTGTGAACAACCTGTGCTTAGCCCTACCTCTTTGTTGAAATTTCTTTCCCCGAAAATGAAGATGTCAGCAGTGTCTGCCCTGAGAGCTCTCACAGGGCTGAATTAGCAGACAGCCTTCCCTTCCTGATGCGGCTCTCTCCCTGCATGTGTCCGTGTCTCCTCCTTCCCATGTCCTGTTCTATCTGGGAAATGCCCCTCTCAAGGATATGTTGAGATCCTGCCTCATTCTCCTTTCTCTGGAAATAAAGGAACTTACTTCCTGGCATTTCATGAATCCCATTTTAGTTTACTTAAAAAAAAAATCACATTTCCTCATGTGCATCCTCATTCAGTCATTCAACAAACATTATCTGAGGGCCTTCTAGGTGTCAGGCTGCTTCCAGGGACCAGGGATTCAGAGAATGAGTTATACCCTCAGTCCTCAAGGGACCAGTCATGAAAAAATATTCACAAAACAACTGGGGGTATAGCTCAGCAGCACAAGTGCCTGCCTGGCAAGTGCGAGGTCATGAATTTGATCCCTGGTACAAAAAAAAAAAGAAATTCGTGAAAGAATCTCATGTTACATGGTGCAATGAGATTGACTGTGCTAGAATGGTAGGATTTGAGAGATGTTTTTCTTATTTTAAATTAATTGAAAATTTGAAAAGGAATAAAAGTGTGTTTTAAAACTATACACCCCCAAGAACTATACACAAAAACCTCTCCCAGTAATTTCTTTCTTTCAAATGTTCATTATCTTGGATATTTCAGGTGGAGATGTATGCATTCCTCAGTTTATGCATGTTTCCAGAGTGCCTAGGAATACATGCATCTTCATATTACTATGCACAGCTATATGAATGCTGTTGGTCCTCCATACCTGTGGGTTCTGCATCTGCAATTCAATCAAACCACAGATCAAAGACATTCAGAAAAAATTGCATCTGTGTTGAACATGCAGACTTTTTAAAATTGTCATTATCCCCCAGACATAGCATCACAACTATTTACATAGCATTTAAGTTATATTAGATATTATAAGTAATCGAGAGATGATTTCAAGTATGCAGAAGGGTATATATGTGTAATATGCAAATACTGTGCTATTTTATACAAGAGACTCAAGTATGCACAGATTTTGATATCTGCCAAGGCCCCTAGAATCAATCCCCTATGGATACCGAGAGATTAATATATATTTATGTATATAAGTTTATATGAGCCTAAATTTATTTTGCTTTTTTTATTTAGAGTGCCATAAGGTATTCCTGTGTCATTAAAATTACTTACATTTATAATAGCTACTAAATACTCTGTCATATGATTTGTTTCATGTGCATTTCATATGCACTATGCTTTTTTCCATGGTACTCTTACATTCATATATTTTTAAGACCTCTGTTAATGCTAATCAGCTGGTCATACCACGCAATAAGCCTGGGAAGGCCACCACACCCAGAGTGCTGTTGGCTCTGACATGACTGTAGGAGTTCTCCCATCCCTCTGTGTGCAGAAAGATGTGGTACAGGCTGTTGACATTGGAGGTATTGGGCATCTTCTTTCAAGGGCAAGAATTTCCCTGCCTGGGGGATTGGCTTCAGTCTTAAGGGCCCTGGCCAGCATTGCAGGATGAAGCTGCTTCAGCCTTTGGTCAAGGTTTTAGAGCCTTCTTGCTTCTGTTGTGTACCTTCTCTGGGCTTCCGTCACTTGAGAAGGCTCAAGGGAAACCCTGGTTCCTCCACGATCATATTGAGAGACTCACCACTGGCCCCAGAGCAGCCTTGTTTCCATCCTGGCAAAGAAACCCAAGACTCTTTTTGGGCAACTAATTAAATGTCAACCGTGGGCTTCTTTTGTTTTATGCTTCCACTGTGATTTTGTGACACTCGATACCTACTTGCCATCTTATTTATCACATTTTGTTGTTTTGGATATTTAATTTTGGTTTTCCCATCTATCTTCCTCAGGTACTATGAGCGCATGAGGGACATGGAAATGTGACCTGTTGTATCTTTTTGTGTTTAGGCATTCCTCCCACTTTTCCTCTAGAGAATGATGACTCAGGGGAAATTGCTGTTGTCTTATAATAGGAAAAAATAACTATATACACAGGGAACACCACTCTTTCCAAGACTAGGCAAAATCTTGCTCATGCAAGTTCCCTACATAAAGGGTGTTTAACAACCTAATCAAAGAAAAAGCAAGGGGAAATGGAATTAATGTAACTGACATATGACTACTTACTTGCTTCAATTAAGTCATTTATTCCAGTGGAATTTATTTGGCTGCTATGACGTTGAGGGTTCTCTGTCAGGCACCAGGGACATATAGTTTTTAAAAGCTTTGTTCTCATCTTTATACAATCTTGTATCTTTACTCACTGAGTAAGTGTTTATTGAGTGCCTACTACTGGTTGAAGTGGGGGAATTAGATCAGTAAACAAAACAGACTAAAAAAGTGGACTGTCATTAATAGGAACATAGAATGATAAAGACATGAACCATAATGTTATTCCAGTCTCTTGGCAGAAAAACAGAAAATGCAAGTCCAACAGCAAAACCATAAACAGATATCATGTGTATTCTCCTCTTCCCACTGTGTCTCTTCTTCTGTATCGCTTCTGATCCATATCCCACCTTGTTGCTTCTGGGTGTTGGGAGAGGATGGGTGAAGAGAATGTCTTTAGGAACCATGAAAAAGAAATGTCATATTTGGTGAGATCCACTTGGGAGCCTACTGTCCAAACATAAATAGTTGCTGCCTTGTCTGAATCACAAAGCAAGATGTGTTTATGCATAACACTTGAGCTTGAGTTTCTTATCCAGTCTCTGCATTCCAGCAGAACCATGCTTGATGCAATCCAGCGGCATCTATTTTCTTGGGTAGCTCTGCCATATATTTTCTGATTTGTTACCCTGATTCATCTATTTATGGATTACTCACTTGATGCAGCACAAAGTGCCAACTCTAAGGAATTTGTAAGAATGTAGAACACATGGGGTCAGCCTTCATTGAATTTAAAGCCGCATGGGAGGGAACCACCAGCAATTATTAATTATAATTGTCATAACAATAATGAGTAGAAAGTACAGGGAACCTCAGGGTGTGGTGCTTGAGGTTGGCTTCTCTATGGCATTGGTGTTGGAACTCTCACAAGGATAAGTCACAAGGAGTTGGCAAGATGAAGATGTAGTTTGGATGAGAGAGTGGCAGGGAAGCAGGAAATTTTAGCATGTACAAAGACCTGGTGGTTGGAAGCACTGTGGTTCCTTTAAAGAACCAAAAGAAGACCAAAATAATTATCCATTCAATATCAGAAAGTGGGAATAGAGAAGAGGAATGATATTCATGGCATAGAAAAGGGCCAGGCCATGCAGGGCTAAGCAGACAACTGGGAGCAAACGCGTATTATTATTATTATTTTTTTAAAGCAAGAGAGACATGGCCAGCCATTTGTTTTATGGAAGATTTCTTCAGCTGTTAAATAAGGCAAATGAATTATGAGGTTCAACCGTAGAGGAAGAAAACTTAAAATGTCATTGACATTGCTCTAGAATCTAAAGGAAGTAAGGGGCCTATAGGGGACAAAGTCTACCTCCAGGAAGCAAATAAGAAAGAACAGTGAGTTGATTATGTTTCAACTTCTCTGTCTTTGGGGTTCATCAGAAAGAGCCGGCATATATTGGGGGCTGCAGCACATGTTGTGCTGAGTCTGACCTGGATGTCTATGGCTTCTCTTGTCCTGAAGATTCTGTGAGGTCATTAGGACTTCCGGCAATCTTTCTATTTGTGGACAGGCATTCCTTCAGCTGCCTCAGCCAGTACCAAGGATCTTTGGGTCTCCCAAATTCAAGAAACAGCCACAGAACTTCAAGGAGAAGACATAGCTTTGAGGTTGGTTAATACCCTTGGCTGCTGGCATTATGTCTAACTGTGATTCTCCTTGTGTCTATTCTGGGCTCATGAAGGATGACTGAAATGATTGATCACTGTCCTTCAGGGACTCATGTATTTTCTACTCTGCAAAATATCTGCAAATCACATCAGGGACTTGTGTAAGGATTGCCCACCTCTGTCTCTGAGTATGTCGTTTGATTCAACATTGGTGATTCAGAGGCTGTGAAGCATCGTTGGCTTACCTGGTGTGGTCTCAATGCTGTCATGACTGCTGGATGTCTTTGGGCAGGTATGTATTCTCCTGTCTCAGATTCTCCACTCTGAGACAAAGATTGGTGTTGCCATGGTAGAATCTGCCCTTGTGGATGAGAGCAGGTCTACTGGTGGAGGATATAAAATGCTTTGCTATACAATAGCTTCTTGAGGTCCAGGACCAGTCAAGGTTGTAGCACAGAATGCTTGTTGAGTGGCACAGCACCTTCATGTCCACTCGATGGGTGGGACAAGTGTCTCAGGGAAGGAGCACTTCTGAGATCTAAAACAATGGGAGAAGTGAGAAGCACAGTGTTTCACTCTGGAGAGACCTAAGTTTGAATCTCAGTTCTGCTAATTAATATCTGTGTGACTTCAAATCAGTGGCTTAACTTCTCTGAGCCTTTGTATTCTCAATGAAAAAATCAGTGATAATATTAAGGAGTTCCCCTGATAACTAGATGAGCTAATTATGTGAGAAAACACCCCACCCAATGCTAGAAGCATACTCACCACTCCGTAAATACTAATTGCTGCTGTTCTCATCTTTAAGATTACCACTACATTCTCAGTTTTGCCTATCACCTTTGCCTGCATGGAAGTGATTTGATGTCCTGGAAATTAATTAACATCAGATGAAACTTTGAGTGGATTCCTCAAAACCTGCCATAATGTCCCCCCAAATGATAACAGCACAGTTCCCTCCTAGAGGAGAGCTATTTTTCCAGCAGGATAATTGAGAGTTCTGTAAGGGACACTCTTTGCTTGTCTCCATCTGATTTCTTCTAGCCTGAGACTCACATTGATGTCCAAGGCAGAGCTAGGTGGGCTGACAGCACGAGGTCTGCCTTGTAAGAGGATTGGGCTTTGGTCCCAGGTTATAATTAGCATCCATAATAATGCATCGAGAAGTGCTGGCCAAAGAGGAGAAGAACTGGCGACATCACAACCCCAGATGAGCCCTGGGACTTTGGCCAGAGCCAGGGCACCATCTTTCTTGGAACCCCAACATCTGCTATTACTCAGAAAGCTTCCTGGTAATTTGAGCCAACTTAATTAAGTAGACAATTCTCTTTCTTTGGAATTTTTAATCCTTTGAGACAATGGATAGCTCTGAGTCACCTGATTTATCAGGTTCTTTTCTGTGTTTCTTTGTGTGGTAGCTTTTGGTTTTGTTTCTCCCCCAAGTACTAAATGGATCCTCCAGGAAGTAAAGTGGAGATGGAGTTAGGAGTGCAAGAGGCTTGTTCTGGAGGGAAGGGGCATGAATACCCCTGAAAAATGAAGACTGGAAGGAGGATTTGGCAAGGGAGATCAAGGCATGTGTCTGGTCTCTGGGCCTTAAAAGCTAAGGCCTATCTGCCCCTTTGCTCTCCATGGAAGTGATATTGGCCATCTTGGAATTCCCCCTTCTCCTTCCTGGATACAGGCCCTTCGTACCTGCTCTTCCTTCCACTACTACTTCTTGCTAGTAAGTTCTCATGCACTTGAATAGCACTTGCCACAATTTGTGATGTTACATTTCTTTTTGTGATTATTTGACCAACTCCTGGGCTCCTGAATTCTAAGCTGTGTAGGGCAGAGAATTCTTTCTTCATTGTTGAATGCCCAGCACCCAGCATATGTAGTAGCTGCTCAAGAACTACACTGAATGAACACATTTCAGTACTGGTATTTGAAATAAGAATGAATATTCTGAATCCATGCTATAGAAAAGCTGAGTTCCTTCTAACTGACAGGACAAGGGTCCCCAAAGCAATTTGTAGAGAGTAGCCTTTGGTTCCAGCCTTTGAAGTCATCACTATTCTGCCTCTGACTCCAGTAAACAAGCCAGCAAATGAAGACTTGGGAGATGGCAAGACCAGGAAGCAGTCTGAACAGATCTCTTGTGGTCTTTCCTACACTCTGGAAAAAAGCAGCTCCAGAGCGGGTGATCTTGAGGAAAAAACTCCCACATTTTCTGAGCCAGGGAAGTAGCTGTTAGCTGAGGAGAAGTGAGAGGGAAGGAGGCAGGGAGGCAGGAGAACACCCTGTTTCCTTTTTTGAGGTTATTTGTCTCCCCCAGTGCTGAATCTAGGCACTCTAGAGACAGACCACTGAATTCTGAGCTCTGGGTCATTTGCATTTAATTACCGAGAATTTTTTTTTCTCCTTTAAAATTGTAATGCTGCTTGCAGCATTAAAAGAGATTCCTGTTGGAATGAAAACACTGAGCTTTAGAGTAAGTATCTTTTATACTGAACATGTGGAGTCATCTCAAAATAGGTAGTTGATTTTCATAATGGTTTTGCAATTACCTATAATGATGCCCTATGGAAGTCTTTAAGGTCAAGGAAAAAATTATTGGTCAGATACAGAAAGTATGGGGAATTTTAGAAACTTTGCTTTCATCCAAATTACTCCAGATAAGGGGGTTTAAGAGAGAAAATGCAGTAGGCCTTAGGGAGCTGAGCATGTCTATTGACTGTCCCTGTCATTACTGATTCCCACTTCTATCTCCATAGAGTTCAACATCTGCCAACAATGTCCCTTTCTACTGCTTGGGTTTCAGAGATCAGGAGTAAGTGAGAAATAGGCTCTGAGGACCCTTATGTTGAAACTGGTGTTTCCATGTGGTTGGAGGCTCTGCCCTGACCTGATGCCTCATGGGAGAATCCTAAAGATATCCTTAGGAGAGGACATAGTCTTCAAGACACTATGACATGGGCAGGGTAAAGACTTGGGAGGAAGATGCCCAGTTCCTTTCTTTCTCTCAGTTTTTCAACTCCAAGGATCTCCACAACTATTTGTTTTAATGTGTGTTTTAAATCATTCACTTTTAATTTAAGTACCCTTATTTTAAAAAAAGCAACTTGGCATCAGAAAACCAGTATCACTTCCTACAAATAGAAAGCAAGTGTAAAAATAAATACGTACAAATAAAGACCAAACAGTGCTTTTTCTTTCTGGCTGGAGACTGCTGCTTGCCTAAGGCTCTGAGCCTGAGGCCTGAGCTCTCTGCTAAAAAGGGAGATTAGCAAGTGTTGTAGGGTGTTTTGAACTTTTCCTTGACGTATTAAGAAGAGTGGAAGCAGACTTGAAAAGGAGCAGTTTTCTCACCATGTGATTTGATGCTATTTAATTCTGTATCTTTGTACCATCTAAAATTCATCACAGCTAACACCAGTGGTACAGCTTGGCACTTGTGCAAGGGATCTAGCCTTTTTCATAGACACTCTGGGATCTGTTAATTCCCAGACTGTATTTTATTTCATTTCATTTGTCTTGGTTTGGCTCAGAGGACCTGGCATGAGAGTAACATAGAAGACAGTTTAGTGTCATGGAGTTAGTGATAGTTGTATTGGGACTATGCACTGAGTACTGACCTATAATGAAACTGCAAAAGATGAGGTAGTTGGCATGGACAGGAGGGCAGAGAAATGAGGCCACCAGAGAAAAGGGACTGAGAGTTGGAACAGAGAAGGCATGAAATCTGCTTTCACTATCATGCTTGGATAGGAGCTTGAAGTCTATACTGATTTAAATGTTTAAAATATTTCTGAGCTCCTTTCTCCTCTCATTTGGTCTAGACCCAGGATGTTCAAAGTCTGGTCTGAAGACTACCATTGGCATCAGCTAGGAAGCTGTTAGAAATGCAGAATTTGGAAGTCTCTACCCAGGGCTCCCTGAATTATAATCTCTGTTTGTTATAGTTTGGTTGGATGACCCCCACTTGAGCCTCATGTAATCATGGACAGGACTGAGTCTGGTGTCTGTGATTGGTTTGTTGTCTGGTGCTGGGATTGGTGGTGTAAGTGCTGCACTTGCCAAGGGGTAGAGCCAGCATACAGTGAAAGGGCAGGAAGAAGGCATGTTTTTCCTCTCCTGCAGGTTAGCACCTTGCTGTTTTGTGGCTGCCGTGAATGGCAGCCTCATCACTCCACACTGCCTTGGAGTCAGCTGAGTATAGACTGAAACCTCTAAGATCTGTAAGAAATAAAGCTTTCCTTTCCTAATTTTGGGTGTCAGGTAGTCTGTCTCAGCAATGAGATAATAAGTAACCAAGACAATGTTGTAGCACTATTCATGTATGATTTGTGTACATGTTAAAATTTAGATCACACACCCATGTTCAAGAGGTAGAAACAACCCGAGTGTTCATCAGTCAATGAATAAGTGGATAAAATATATAAAATAAATATAGAAAAAGTGGTGCATGTATAACTTCAGAAAGTATTAGAAAATGTTAAAAACAAGGGAGAGTGATTTAAAGGGGCTTAAAGACAGTGTACATTTTATTGTAGTAAGTTTTCTTTTAAATTTTTATTTTAAAGAGAATAAAACCAAGCAAAACAAAACAGAACAAAGCCAATCAAAACAAAACAGTGTCTCAAAACAAGATAATAGGAAATCAACAATGGTCACCACAATGCCTCCTGCTGTTCTCAAAATAGCTGCCCATACCATCAGACATAGGAAAATAAAATGAAGCCAAACAGAATAGAACCAATAAAAACAAAACAATAAATACAACACAAGACCTCAAAACAAGATAATAGTAAATAAAAAATAGCTACCATAATATACCTTATCTTTGAAGTAGCTGCCCATGCCATCAGATACAACAAAATCAAACAAGACAAAACAGAATAAAACCAAACCAGACAAAACAATGAAAATGATATAGGACTTCAAAATAAGATAATAGAGAATTAACAATGGCTACCACCTTCAGAAGGAGATCCCCTATAGATGCTATACTGTGTATTATTATTCTCTAAATAGATGACTAGATCACTGACTTTAGGCCTGCAAAGTCAGTGAAATACTAAACACTACAAGCCTTAAACTGTATTTCATTTCAGTAGCTATCATCTGAGCCTGTGTTTCTCTGATCAGCTGGTCACTCACAGTGTGGTGGTGGGGAGGAACCTTGGCTCCTCTTGTCTTCCAGCCCACACACCAGGAGGGGCTAGCATCTGGTTGTCCTCTTCATGGCCCACACATGACGCTGACTCACAGAAACTGATCGGCTTCTTGTTTGCCTCCCTGTGGCTCGCAAATGGCACCAACTAACAGGAAGGGTCCGATGTCTAGTTGTTGTCCCAGTGGCTGCGCATGGCACCAACTCACAGGAAATAGCTGGCTTCTTGTTCTCCTCCCTGAGACCCATGAATGGTCACATATTGTAGTAAGTTTTAAAGGTGTTTTAATTAGTCACCATATCTTTTGTTCACACCTTATAACCAGAGACCAGAGCTCTTAACTCTAAAGTTGATTGAATATGCATGATTATAGTGCAATCACTTAGGTTAAGATGCTGATTTAGTCAGGTTTCCTGCTATTGAAAAAAATAACACCCACAACTTTGGGAGGAAATAGTATGTTTGGATCATGGTTTCAGAGGGTCTAGTCAGTGGTTAGTTATGGCTCCAAGATGGAATCATCATGGCAAAAGGGTGTAGGGGAGCAAAGCTCCTTATCTCATAGCAGTGGAGAAGCAGAACAGGTGAACAGTGTCAGAAAGGAGAGTGTGAGGAACCAAACATAGACTCCAATGTCCTAGCTTCATGCCCACCCAGACACACTCAGGTGTGTGTTTAGTAATCCCAAGCTGAGAGTGAGACTGAATGTGAGCTCTGTGCTTTTAGAAGTTGTGGATGTGCAGTGCCTCCTGTTGGCCTGGAGAGCTTAGCAGTCTACTAGGGAGGGCAGCCTGATGGGAAATAACACATATCAGGGATACCCCTCTGAAAGCTGAGACATTGGAGCAGAGAGGTGGCTTCTTCCAGGACTAGTCAAACAAAAATAATACTGTTACCTTTGGGGCCCAAAGGTTGCTGGACAACTGTATCTACCTCATCTGCCCTTATGACATCATTCCCTTCTCTGCAATGGGGACAAACTGTACCTCTTAGGTTTGATTTTCTTCCCTGGAGGTTTCAGAAAGGTGGAAATTGGCATTGAAAGTTACTTATACTTTTCTTATATCTAGAGATTTAGTACCTCTGAGTATAAGAGGTGGAAGCCTTAAAAGAGGGACCCTAGAGTTATCTGCCTGGTTTGAATGCTGGTTCCATTATATTAGCTTACGGTAAATCTTCAGTGAATCACTTACCCTCTGTGTGCTGTTATTTCTTTATCTGTAAAAATGAATGAAATAGAACAGATCTTGTAAGAGACATTATGAGCATTAAATTAGTTTATACATGTAAAATGTTTAAAACACTGCCTGGCACTCGGGAGGCTGAGGTAGGCGGAGCGTTGTGAGTTCGAGGCCGCTTGGGCTGCAACACGGCGCAAGGCCGGCCTGAGCTACATAGTGCGACCCTGCCTCAAAAAAACCAGGGCCGGGAGTTTGGCTCAGTGGCTTAAGCGCCTGCCCTGGCAGGCGCGAGGCTGTGAGTTCAATCCCCGGTGCCGCAAAAAAAAAACAAAACAAAACAAAACAAAACAAAACACTGCCTGGCACATACTGTAGTAAACAAAGAGTTAGTTATTATTACAAAAGACCAAATCACTGAGAGAAAAAATACCCATTTCTAGTTTTCCCTTTGGAGATGAAAAGGTAATATTTAACCAGACAAAGGAGGTTCTGACACTCTTGTGAATAGAGAACTTACCAACGTTTGACGACACAATGACCTCTCTCCACTTTCTTCTCATGGTCCTGGAGACAAAAGAGGTGACACTGACCCCTGAGTTCTTTATTTTTCTAAATCAATATATGTTTATGATACATAATAATTACATTTGTTTTGGGGAAAATATGTGTATATTTTTATATAAT
Organism: Dasyprocta punctata; assembly: GCA_004363535.1. Classification (NCBI taxonomy): domain Eukaryota; kingdom Metazoa; phylum Chordata; class Mammalia; order Rodentia; family Dasyproctidae; genus Dasyprocta; species Dasyprocta punctata. Next base: position 5,260 of record RJWM01031733.1, on the reverse strand, counting down.
ATACATATTATATATATGTAATTTTTATCGCTTTTCCTCCTCCCCCTTCTCTTCTCCCCTTTTCCTTTTATTCCCTTCCCCATCTCCAAAAAGTTTGTCTTCCTCTTTCTTATCATCTTTTCTTGATCTTATTCTTTAATTCATTATTATGTTCAGTTTCTCATATGAGAAACCATGTGATATTTAAATTTCTGTGTCTTCTTTATTTCACTTAACATATGATCTCAAGATCCATCCATTTGCCTGCAAATGCCATAATTGTATCCTTCTTTATAGTTAAATAATAGTCCATTGTGTATATATGCCACATTTTCTTTACCAATTATCTCTTGATGGGCAATTAAATTGTTTTCTGAGTTTTGCCACTGTGAATTGCACTGCTATAAGCTTGGGTATGCATTTATCATGCTTGGGCAAATGAATTAAATAGACACTTCTCAAAAGAAGTACTAATGGCCAGTAAGTTCGTGAAACAATGTCTATCTTTAGACATTAGGAAAATACAAATCAAAGCAACTCTGATTTTCCAGCTTGCTCCAGAAGGAATGGCTTTCATCAGGAACACAAAAAGCAACAACTGCTGGCAAGGCTGTGGTAAAAAAGGAACCCTGCTGTATTGTTGGTGGAAATATAAACTAGTACAATGACTTTAGGAATAAATATTGGAGAATTCTCAAAAAACTAAAAGTAGAAATTCTATTCGAACCAACTGTTGCCCTTCTAGTTACCTTCCTAAAAGAGTTTAAGGCATCATACTATAGTGAGACATACATACCCCTGTCTTCTTTTTTATTTATTTATCTATGTATTTATTTTTATTTTTTTATTTTAAAGATAGTAAAATCCACCTAAACATAACAGAACAAAGTCAATCAAAATAAAGCAGTAGAACAGGTACAGAACTTCAAAGAAAGACACCAGGAAAACAATAGCTACTATAGTGTATCTTGTTATTTTCAGAATAGTTGACCATTCCATCAGTTATAGTAAAATCAAATCAAAAACAAAACACAATAAAACCAATGAAAACAGAATATGAAATGAAGCAAAAAAAAAAAAAAAAAAAAAAAAAAAAAAAAAAAAAAAAAAAAAAAAAAAAAAAAAAAAAAAAAAAAAAAAAAAAAAAAAAAAAAAAAGAAAGAAACAAAAATTAGTCAGAATAAAGCAAAACAATAAGAACAATATTGGGACTCAAAGACAAGACAGGAAAATCCCCCATATTTGTTACATTGCATACTGTCATCTTCCCAAGAGATGATCAAACTGCCAGCCCCAGGCCTGCAAAATTAACCAAACAATACAAGCATTTAGTTGCTTTATGTGCCTTAGATACTATCAAGTTAGTTGGTCCTCGGAGCCAGCAGGTTGCTTATTGTGTGTGTGGGGAATATGTCCTTGATTCTTAGCCAGCACTCAGGTAGATGTACAGGAGGCACATGTTTTTCTCCCTGGAGTCTACGCCGGTCATGCAGTCACCAGAAGGCAGTCTAGTTGTCTTCTGGTTGGAGCCTCTCTCCATGCCCCTGTTTTCTGATAGTTAACGTAAGAAGGTCTCACACAGCATTGCCTTCTTGGTGAAACGTTAACTTATTATTCAGGTAAAGACCAATTTCTCTTGAACTGTAACAAGATTCCCTTTCCAGAACTGAGGAGATTAAAAATATGTGTGTGTAACTAGGGTCATGTTGGGCCCATCTTTCTATTCTAAATATTATTGGGATAGGAAGGGTATTTAGAGAATGAGGCTAGAACCCTGAAAACTTCAAAGACCCCTCATTTGACTAAACACTTCTATCATGTTTGAAAGGACTAGATTGGAAGCACAGTGGGCCACACAGATGACTAGAAAGGCTATCAACAGCAGCTTCATTAGTTCAATTTTCGAGCTTCACTGATGCAAATTTATGTAGTATAAATTTACATAGTATAAAAGGCACTCTATATACAACCCATTGTTTTTAGATAAAAACATATTTATTATGTTATAGATTTTTGTAACTATCTCCACAAGTCACTTTTAGAACATTCTCATCACCCCTACAAAGTTATTTCAAACCTGCCAATCACTGTAGGCAACCACTACTCCTATCTATGGAGTCACTTTTTCTGGACATTTTGTATAAATAGAGCTATACAATGTATCTACTCTCTTGAGCTATACTCTCTTGAGTATGGATTCTTTCATTCAGCATAATGTTTTCTGAGGTTAATCTATGTACCAGTGTTTTCTTTCTATTGTCAAATAATATTCTATTTAATGAATGTGCAATATTTTTTATTAATTCAGCAGTTAATGGGCCTTTCAGTTGTTTCTACTTTTTATCTGCTAAGTCTGTATGGACATAATGTTGTGGTTTCTCTTGTGTAGATACCTAAAGGTAGAATTGCTGGTGAGTTTATGGTTAAAGTTTTATTTTAGTCTTTATTTTTGATGAGTACATGTTCATGGTGCATAATCTTTGGTGAATTGGTACGTGTACATAACACATCTTATTTCTTTTTTCATTTCCTCCCCCTCCCTTCCCTCACCCTTCCTCCAGCTCTCGATTCCCATCCTATTTAAGAAAGATCTATCTCCCTACTTTTTGTTATCTATCTTTTAATTTCTTCTTTATTTAAATTTTGGATTTCTCATCTAAGTGGAATGATTCAATATTTAAACTTGTGCGTCGGATTTATTTCACTTAACATTATAATCTCAATGTGCAACCACTTTCCTACAGATGACTCAAGTTGTCCTTATTTATGGCAGACTAATGCCCTATTGTATATAAACACCACATTTTCTTTATCCATTTATTGGTTGATGGACATATAGGCCACTTCCAAAATTTATGTATTATGAATTGTGCTGCTATAAACTCGAGTGTACATATATCACTATTATATGATATATATATATATATATATATTTTTTTTTTTTTTACCTCTTTTGGGAAGTACCTGGAAGGACAATAGTTGTGTTGAATGGAATTTCTAGTTATAGTTTTTTGAGGACTCTCCATAGTATTTCCATGATGGTTGTACTAGTTTACACCCTCACCAACAATGTAGAAGTGTTCCTTTTATCCCACAGGATCACCAGCATTTGTTATTTTTGACTTCTTGATGTTTTTCATTCTTTCTGGGAATTTCAGTGTTATTTTAATTTGAATTTCACTAGTGGCCAGCAATGTTGAAGATTTTTTCATATATTCATTGTTCATTCATACTTATTCTGAGAAATGTTCATTTCATTTGCCCATTTTTCTATTGTGTTTTTTATTTTGGGGCATCTAATTTTTTTGAATTAGGTTTTTAAGAATCTGCCAAACTGTTTTCCAAAGCAGCTATGTCATTTCACATTCCCATCAGTGGCATATAAGCAGTTTCCCTGAATCCTTGCCAACCCTTGCATTATCTGTGCCTCATTCTGGCAAGTATGTAAATGGTATCTCATGGTGATTTTAATTTTCACTTCTCTAATGACTAATGGTGTTATATGCTTTTCCGTTTCATAATTAATCACCATTTGTTTGTCATCATCAATGATGAAATAAGTATTGAGTTTTTTGCTCATTTTAAAGTTCAGTTGTTTTCTTTTTCTTTATTTATTACTACATGTTTATAACACATAATGAATACTTTCATTGTGGGCATTTGGTATATGTACATGACACATCTTATTTCTTTTTTTTAATATCCCCTTCCCTTTCCCTCTATCTCCTGATCCCCTTCCAGTTTACAGAAGCTCTATCTCACTGTTTCCTTTAACTATAGATTTCTCGTATGAGAGAAACTGTATGGTATTTAAGCCTGTGTGTCTGGTTTATTTCACTTAACATTATGTTTTCAAGGTACACCCATTTTCCTATAAATGACTCAAAATTCTCCTTCTTTGTAGCGGAGTAGTATTCTATGAGTTGCTTTCTTATTATGGATTTACAATTCTCTGTCTCTGTCTCTCTCTCTCAGCTATGTCTCTGTCTCCGTCTCTGTCTCTGTCTCCACCTCCATCTCCATCTCTATCACTATCAGTCTTAGTTACTTTTCTTTACTTGCTGGGACAAAATACCCAACACCCAAAATTAAGAAAGGAAAGGTTTATTTAGCTCACAGTTTGCGGGGGTTTCAATTCATAATCAACTGGCTCCAAGGCAGGGTGGCATGGCAGAGGGGCAACAGTTCAAGGTAGCAGAAGACAGCAAAAGAAGCAAGAGCAAAAGTAGGGAGAACAAGCCTCTTTTTCTCCCTTATATTGCATGTGGCCTATCTGCTCACACCATCTCCCCCATATCCTCTCCCACAAGCTCAGGATGTTTACAAAGTGAGAACCTTGGCCACCTAATGAGTCACTTAGTTGACATTAAACGTCTCAATTCCCTAGCTGACAGAATGTGTCAACCATTACACTATCTCTGTCTCTGTCTCTGTCTCTGTCTCTGTCTCTGTCTCTCTCTCTCTGGCTCTGAGTTTTGAACCAAGGTCCTTGTGCATGCTACATAAACATTCTATCACTGAGCTACAACTCCAGCCCCAAGGATGCCTCTTCTGAAAAAGCCCTACCTCTGACTGCATGAGGTTTTGGGGAGACATCTAAACACAAACTAGAACGAAAGTATTTTTTGTCAAATTTAATGAGGACCAATTTATCTATTTTTCCTTTTATGACTCATAAAAATAATAAATTATTCTGTGTTGAAAACTTTATCTAACCCAAGGTCATGAAAATTTTCTTTAATTTTTCTTTCTTAATGGTAGATTTGAAGTACAAAGGTGTCTTAGTTACTTTTCTCATTGCTGAAACAAAAAACACCCAAAGTTAAAGGAAGAAAGATTTATTTAATTTATAGATTCACAATTTGTAAGAATTTCAGAGTAGCACATGGCCGACAGGCATTGTAGAGGAGAAACAGTTCATAGTGAGCAAAAGGTAGCAAAAACAAGCAAGGGTCAGCCACAGCACTTTCTACTCCATATATCTTATCTAGGTGATTTAGGGTAGGTAGCACTCACACCCTTAATCCTACTGCCCTTGAGCCTAGCACTGCACCATGAATCAGACCCAGTGTCACACACTCTAGATCCAGCCACCTCTAAAAAAGCCCTGTGTATGACATGAAGCTTTGGCAGGGGGCATATAAACACAAGCAGTAACAAAAGTTTTTTTTTGTTTATTTTATTTATTTATTTATTTATTTTTGCGGCACCAGGGATTAAACTCACAACCTTGTGCCTGCCAGAGCAGGCGCTTAAGGAACTGAGCCAAACTCCCGGCCCT
>RJWM01031732.1:0-22147 GCA_004363535.1 Dasyprocta punctata | reverse complement strand
CCAATATAAACATACAGGCATCTCCACACACACACACACACACACACACACACACACACACACACTTTCCTACCTCATCAAATCCCATCTTGTCTGGATACTTAGGGGCCACCGACACAAACTGGGAGGGTTCCATTGGAGGACGGTCAACTGGAAGACACAAGAAACACACAGAGTGCTTGTTAGTGAAGGTCAGAAAACAGAATTCCCTCTGCATGCCTGCTCTTGAGGGCTGGGACCTGATCTGGATATCCAGGGCAGGGGGCCTATTGCTCAGCTGTCTGCCAGGAAACATGATGATCAGGACATTGATTTCTAGAGCATTTGTCTACATGCATGTTGGAATATTTGCTCCATTCCCCTTAAGACTTATTTTAAGAATACTGGGAGGCAGTTTATGGTGATAGTTAAGAGAGAGAGCTCTGAAGTCAGATGACATGGGTCTAATCTTTGCTCTAGAAGGCCTAGGAGAGTCATGGTGACTATCTGAGCCTGTTTCTTCCCATGTAAAAGTGGTATAATAAATGCTTCTTACTGGTATAAAATTAAAATGAGACCTGCATGCAACACACTCACTACATTAATGTAGGAAGCACTCTTAACTATTACTTACTGTGGCCTACGGTGAAAGAACTCACAAATAGGCTAGATTACAGTAAATTGATTTTCATCAATGAAGAATACAAAGAAAATTTTAAATGAGAGATGGTCATAATGTTGTTTAAAGAAGTGTTGATGATGACCATTATTACTGTCACCAGTTTCCATTCTCCTCTGTTGCAGGCACATGAGAGGAATACATTTTCTTGCCCTTAGAGTTAGTCATGGTCATATGATTTTTTTTTGGTGGGGGTTAAAATTTCTGTTACTCAGATCTCCAAACCTTTTTGCCTGCCCTGCCTCAGCCCCATCACAGTGATCACAGTAGCACGTGTCGATATGGAGAAGTCACAAACCTGAAGCAGTCTAGAATGTTACACCAACACATGGAGAGCAGCTGCCCCGGAAAGACACCAGGACTGCAGACCTTGAATAGCAATAAACACACCACTGTGGCATTAAGCCAATGAGATTTCGCCACTGTTTGATATTCCAGCATAACTTCCTCATCCCGACAAAGATAACATGTGCTGTCTGCGTGGCATGATCTGTTTAACTTACCCTTCACAGAGATACTAAAGAGAAAATGTGATCAGATTCACTTATGATAAATAATGTGAAATTCTCGAAGGTAGTAAATGAGACAGGTTTCCTAAGCCAAACACAGAAATCGACCTCCTTACTTCAAACCTGACCTTTGCAGTAACATTTTTTCTTGTACACAGCACGCATATTCTTTCCAGTAACAGCCTAGAATATTTTGCTTTTTTCTGCTCTACTCTTTCTTATTAGTTTCTTTTAAAAACAGCATTGAGGGCTACCATGTATCATGTTAGGTTCCTAAGAAAAAGAAAATTTATAACTTCTTTCTGTTTGAGGAGCTGTCTCGCTCTTTCTCCTTGGTCTTAGGCATGGAAGGGCATTAGATTTCAAGTTAACCTTTCTAGGCTGCTGGTTTCCATTTGGTATTCACATGGCTGGTGTGGCTTTAATATTTCGGACAAAGAGACTGCATTTAGTCATTTTGCTTCCATTAGATATACGCAGTCATCGCATTTACAGGGAAGTGTTCTCAAAAAGCCACAGCTAACTGGCTTCTGAGTCACTGTAGAACAAAAATAACAGCAGTGTGCCTAGGTTTTGCCACTGGAGGCAGCACTAGGCTTAGATAATAGGTTATGGCATAATGGGTCAGACCTTAAAATCTTACTATACAAAGAAAGTTGACGTGTCTTTGCTGACATCAGACTTGAAGGTTAGGAGATCCTGGCTTTTGTTGTGGCCATTTCTGACTCCATCATTCATAATTTATCCAGTCGACTTGTCATTGAATCTGTTCCTGGAAATGGCTCCTTCCTGTTCTCTCTTTGGGACAGTGGGCTTCACTGGCTTTTGGGTAGATTCAAAATTGAGGAGTAATAATTAAAGCTATTGTTATACAGCTGTTATTACTCACTGAACTCTGAGCTATAGTTGACATATATAGGAATCACACTTACTTACTTAATCTTCACATGTGTGATGCAATAGGTATAAGTGTCCCTATTTTTCAGACAAGGAAATGAAGTTTAATCAACTTGTCCAAGGTCACAATTTAAGCTCTTGACCTCCACTATAGCTCCAAAGCTAGTCCTTGGTATCACTGGGCAACTGGGCAGCTGGGCAAGGTCTACAGTAGTTCAGTTAGACCAGTCATGCTGGAAACAGTACTTTGTAACACTTCTTTCTAGTTCCTCCTGACCTTCTCTGATAGCTGCCTAGCTGTCTCACGTCCTCCCTAGCTCATGTCCTTATCTACCAGGCCTGGGCTGTTGTAGTATTTTTCACACATGCCCTTGGTCCTACTATTGTCATGCACACAATTAGCAAAATAATCTTCTACAAGTATTAATCTGTTCTTGGGCACATCAGTAACTTCAGTGTTTTGCAATTTAGGTGTTTTCATAGTCACCATATAAGATTATTTTTGCTTTCTGTTGTTATGGCTGTTTGTTTGTATAGATAAACAGACTGAGACCAACCCAGAGGTGGACTTACCCAAGGTCATTAAAGTGAGTGCTTAGCAGTGGTGGAAATCAGTTTTGACCTTCCTGATTTCAGATCCAATAATCTTAGTAATCTTTACATGATGCTGTCTTAGAATGTTGACTGATACTGAGAACAAGAACCTGAAATTTCCATTACTTTATGCTGTGATTTGTGAGACCAATCTCCTCATATTTCATAATTTATTCATATCTATCATCTCTGCAAGATTCAGCCTCTTGTCAATCTTCTCCTAAAGTATGCACTTCCCTGAATTCTCAGTACAGCTCTTTGGGCACTGAATTTTTAATAAATTGTTGTTATAACTCATTTCCATACCTCTCAAACTGTTCTAGACTTGAAACTCCAGTCTACAATTCATAAACTTCTTGATCATCAGCCTTGAATTCCCTCCCATTAATCTTGCCTGGCAAGACCCTAATTCTTTTTAAACATGATTGTCTAGTTACTTGTCCCCAATAGACTACTACAGGCTGGGCATGGTGCCACATGCCTTTAATCCCAGCACTCGGGAGGCTGAGGTAGGAGAAGCATTGTGAATTCGAGGCTGGCTTGGGCTACAACATGAGCGTAAGGCCGGCTGGAACTATATAGTGTGACCCTGTTTCAAAAAACTAGGGCCAGGAGTTTGGCTCAGTGGCTTAAGTGCCTGCCTGGCAGGTGTGAAGCTGTGAGTTCGATCCCTGGTGCCACCAAAAAAAAAAAAAAAAAAAAGACTACTACTACAGGAGAAACTCCACATAATTGTACTGACCAAATATTTCAAAGTCACAACCAAAGAAGCCAAATTTATAATTGACACCAGCAAGTGTTGTGGCTATACTTCCATAGTAAATCAACTTTCCCAGTCTCTGGAAGATCTATGTTATGCTTGACTCTCCTGAAATCTCCTTCATGGCTGGACTATGTATTTACCAGGAAAATTTCAGCCTCAAATGAGATCTGTGTTTTCATTCCACCTGAATTTCATGTGCACCTACACATCCTGCTTTCCCATCTGCCATACAGGACGGAGCCTCCCTGTTTCACCCTAGCATGACTTCTCCTGTATTGGTCTGGGCTTCAATTCCTCTTGTTTGCTCAAAGACATCAGTGTTGCAATTTTCTTCTACATTATCAAGTTCACCTTAAATCTTGGACCCTTCTCATTAACATACAAACATGTTGTAATGTTATTGAAAAATAAATAATATAAAGAAACCAAACCGAATTAAAATCAATATCTCTCTTATTCTCACACCCCCTAGTGGCCCAATACCATCAAGATTCCACTTTCTTATCCCCACAGTGTCTTTCATTTGTCCCATTCCAGTGGACATGTGTCTCTGTCATTACACAGAAGTGGCTCTTATCAAGGTCATCATGGAGCTCTATCCTGACGGAAAAAATGATCAACTCCATTCTCATTTTACATGGCTCGGCAACATTTGGCTTTTTCTAGAAACACTTCTCGATTTTTCTTCCCAGCTTTCTGGCTGTTTGTCTCCCCCAGGGACTCTCTCTCTCTCTCCTTTTCCCTCTCCATCCCCACTCTAGCCCCTTCTTCCTCTCCCGTTTCTTCCCCTCCACCCCGTAGTTCACACTGTTCCTGGGCTTTAAATCTCCTTTCTACGTTGATGATTTTCAAATGTCTGTCTCTAGATGGAACCTCTTCCTGAACCCCAGATACACGCATTCAATCATCTCTAGACCTCCCTATTCAAATATCTAATAAATATTTGAAACTTACATGACCAAAAAGTCTATCCCCAAATCATTTCCTATGATACTTTTTCTATCTCAGTAAGTGGCAGAGCAAGCCAAAGTCCTACAGTGATTCTTAATTTCTTTCTTTCCTTTCTTGACTGCCTTCAGGCTTCTTTAAGTCCTATGGGCTATCCCACCAAAACATAAATCCGTTTCTCATCATCTTGCTATTGCAGTTTAAATGTCAACCACCAACATCTCTCACCAGGAGAGATGTACTCATCTCCTATAAATTAGCATCCACACCACAACTGAAAAGATCTTTCTAAATGTATGAACCATATGAGGTCAGTCCCTGTGGATTTCCATTACTGTTAGAATGAAATCCAAATTCTTTATCATGGCCAGAACAACCTACACAACCTGGATACTTCTTCCTCCATGACTTCCTTTCACTTTACTCAACTCTTAGTTCCTACCACTACTGGCCTGTGGCCCTGGGACAGCCTCAAGATTTTTCCTACTTAATAGCCTTCACATGTGCTCTTCTTCCTGCTTGGAATGCTCTTCTCCCAAATATTCATGTGGCTGCTTCCTTGATTGATGTAGCTGGATATATCTGATAAAATATTAAGTCCTAGGTGGCAAAGCTTCTGCCAATTTGTTCACTGCTACATACTCAGCATCTTGAGTAATTATGGAATTTAGTATGTGTTGAATAAATATTTGTAGCCTGATCTTTTCTTCTAAAACCTCCACTGGCTCCTTGGGATGGGCATTGTGTTTTAGTTGGGCATTCAAGGATCACAACTAAACTATTTCATCCTCCTAAACTTTGTTTTTATTGTTTTAAACCAATTCTCTTCCAGGGTGGGAATGCTTTGTCTGCTTAGTCTGTTTCCTCTGCGTAGAGTATCCTTACTGTATCTCTTCTCTTATTTAAACTCTATGGTTCTACCCAAGTTTAGCTTAAGAGTCATCAGGACTTGAAGCTCTCCTGGATCACACAGGCCACAGCAACTTCTCTCTATTCCAAATTCCCATTAGTTTTATATCTGTTCCTTTCATAAAGAACTATGCTACATTGTTGATTTCTGTTTGTATCAGTCCTGTCTTTCCAGTTAAACTAAAAATTAGGAACTGAGAATGAAAAGTTTTGACTCTCTAGTATCTTCGGAGAGTGACTCACACATTACTGAAAGGAATTTCATGTTTGGCCATGAAAAGATACATGTCTAATGCTTCAGTCAGTGTAGTCTAATAGCAGCCATTTTTGTTAGAAGTCATTTTTTTTACTGCCCTTTTGAGTTCCAGGCACTGTGAGAAGAGTTTTTAATATTTAGTTTAGAAGAGGACACTTGACATACATGATTTCATCATTACTAACATTTAATTCATTCTTCATGGGTCTTTAACCTGTATTTCTGCATTATACCATCAAAGTTTGGTTTTCCAATTGTTCCATTACTTCAATTATGTTCTATATTTTAAAATTCAGAAGTGAAGCTTAACAAAATTACAACTCAAGAAGGCAAATACAAGAATTAAGTAAAATACAAGGATAAATCAAATGCTTAGCCTGTGTACAGTCATCAATAATGAAAGCTATAATTTTAGGTTCTTCTCATGTGAATTTTATCTAACCAGAAAAGGAGTTGTAATTTATAACCATTAAAATCTTTATTAATTATGTTGGCATTTCTGTGTACTGAGATCTTTCTCTGTGCCCAATCGTGTGGGAAGAAACAAGAGAACACAAAGTTTGTGCTGGCCCCTCTCTGAGTGACACCTACTTGGGAGTCAAGTCTGCTGGGATACAGGGATGATAAGGAGCAGCACTTTTACTAAGTGCTAAATCAAGTCACAGCAATAACAACACTTCACTGCTTTATACTATACAGTATAATGTTTATTTGTTCTGCTCAACTCTGCAAAATCAATGTAATTATCCTTACTCTGCAGATAAAGGAACCGAAGTTTTGGGAAATTGATTCACCCTTGGTAAGTGGCAAAACTTGGCTTTAAGTAGATTATTTTGGCTTCAGGTTTAGTATGTTTGATAATACAGTACTCATCCGTACACTGACTTGTCTGATCATGCATTCGGCAAATATTTGGCACCAACCGTATACTATACACTGTGCTAGGTGCTTGGGATACAAGGCAATAAGTTACCAACCTTATCCTCTATTTCAGTGATGGCGAACCTATTAGAGCTTTCAAAGATAGCAAACAGCTGGCTGTGGCACATGTGCCATAGGTTCGCTACCACTGCTTGAGGGCCTGAAGATAGGGAAAGAGACAGAAATAGTAAACATTAAAGAAACTCACAAATATATTGCTAAAGGCTGATTTAGGAATGTCATAGCAAACCAATCTTTACAGTATCATTCATTCACTTATTCATCATTCGTCCATTCAATCATTCCAGAAATATATATTGGAGAGGTGATGGCAACATGCTGGGTCCTGAGACTAACATGATAAAAAAGGAATTTGTTCTCTGCGGGTAGGGGAAAGGAAAATAGATTTTCATAGGCAACTCGATGGGTCTAAAAGATAAACTCATGGATATTTAAAACTTCTCTTTTATTCCAGATGCCTTATTCCATTTAAAATTCTTAAAATCATCCCAGACACTCAAGTTAGAAGTTGGGAGTTTTGCTCTGTCACCCTTTTGCTTGTCTACCTACAGCCAGTTCTTGGCTAAGACCTTTCACATCTGTATCCCAGGTTTCTCTGTTCCTCCCTCTCCATTCCCACAGCCATTGCTTCAACTCATATCTTCACAAATTTTGCCTAGTTTGCATATAATTTCCAAAATGATCTGGTCTCCTGAGACCAGAATTCACAGTCTATCCATGCTGCATTCATCACTTCTACTAACCTACAGTGACCTTTTTAAATCCAAATTTCACTCTACATTTCTGGGCTCAAAGCTCTTTAAAAGTTCCTCTCCATTCAGGAAAAATCTGAACACCTAATCATCAGAGGCCCTGGCTGTGTTCCTGCTCAGTTTCCAGTCTTACTTCCTGCTGTGCCTTCCAACCATCTCCACTGCTCCCATGTATACATTCTATACTTTAGTGATGAAACACAGAAAATATTCCCTCTGAGGGGAAGTCATTTCCAGTGCCCTGAGCTAGTATAGTACTTTCTCCTTTAGCCATCACTATACATTGCATAATAAGTTTAACTACTGATCATTAAACATTTCAATTCCAACATTATGCTGTGTTCAGAGACAATGATGATGCAGTGTTTAAGGACATGAGATCTGGAAATAGAAAGATTGGTTTAAATCTCAGTCTGTCATTTTTTTAGTAAAATGATCTAGGGCAATTTACTTAAGAGCTCTATACCTCAATTTGTTCATCTTTATTATGGGGATAATAAATCCCCTTCCTTAGGTTGCTGTGAAATTTAATGAGACGAAAAAGTGCTAAGTGTGGTATCTGTTACATCATAAGCTATTAAGTTGAAATTCATAATTATTATCTATATAATATACAATATATATGATACATATCTTCTGCCTGAAACCCTGGAAGTTTTTATTGTCTCCATTTTATAACTAAGGAGGTTACTTGCTCAAAGTCATATGATATGAAAGGCAGCTAGTTAGGATTTAAATTAATACCACTAAACACTACTATAACACTTACTACATTGTGTAAAAAGTATTTGTGTACTCAGTTCTCCACTAGGACAGGAAGTTCCCTGGAGACAAAGAACCTTACGGCATTTGCATTTCACAGAGGAAAAGTTTTAAATGAATGGATGGATGAATATCTACATTTCAACTAAGACAGCCTAATGGCCATGAGTCTTCAGGCTGGAAGAGGAGAGACACAGGTGGCTTCAGCCACTACCCTGTCCCTGGGCTACTCACTCATTGCTTCTATCTGCACATGGATGAGGTTCTCGATGTCCTCCTGCAGTGTCTGGTGGGGCTTCAGGGGGATGGGCAGGTAGCCATAGTGCTGTCTGTTGCAGAGGTACATCTGGATGCCTAAGGATCCGAGAGAGGAGCGAAGTCAATCAGTAAGAAAACACACTTCTTAGTGACAGCTGAGGGAAGGGAGAACAAGTAAATATCAGAAGTATTCTTTTATTTAAAAAAAAAAAGTGAAATGCAGCACTGGGGGCTCATAAAAAGTCTGGGCCATTCTTCAGCCCAGAGGAAATTGATTTTTCTCTTTGAAGAAATAGCCTGAAATGAACACTAAGGGCACAAAGGGATCAGAAGGAAGGCAATGAATTCCCATGCAAGAGAGAAGAATGGAACACTGTAATCCACCTACAGGAAATAACAAGAAAATGAGCAATGAAATCCATACTCAATATGAAAGCAAACCGGAAAATCCTGTGAGGCTGACAGATTATTAAAGTTAAATCTAGGCGTATGCAGAACAAAAAGTAAAAAATTACAAAGGAAATTCAAAATTCTCCTTGATTTTGCTTGGCATTATTTCTTACCTTAACAAACACAGATTTGGAGTCAACTAACAGACACAAAACTTCTAAAAAAATTTAAAGGGACAAAAGAAAGCCTACATTTTAAGTTCTGTTAAGAACCTGCAATGTGATTCTTCTAACAATATATCACATCCATCTTGTATTCATCACTGTTCTGCGGTCCCAGTGGGGAAACTCTAAGACTTACAAGCCAGACGGCTAGGAATATGGGGATCAGGATGGTCTCCTATAGATACCACAGTGGAAAGTTCTAATTAAAAGATTGCTGAGTTAAAAGGATGAGACTGCCAAGCTCTGGTCCATGTGCCTAAACCTGTGATTTGTTAATTGCCATAATCATCAGTGTTTTCCTGAGACAGAATTATCTGCATAGTAACTTTGCTATTTTGTGCAAATGAAATTTCCACCAATCAAGCTATATTACCTGGCAAGTCAGATGAAGCTGCCTCATAGAATTAATAGAGATGAACAAGAAAAGAAAAGGGCTTTTATCCTCCACCTTTACTGCATCTGGCTTCAGTCTTGGCTGGTCCACCAGGACTGTCAGTTCTTTCTCTTGCTTTCTCCAAATGAACTTATTAGTTCTGCCACTTGGCAACATTACTGCTTATGGTGAACTGCAAGCCCCAGTGCACCTTCTTACAAAATCATGATAAATTCAAGGAAGAAAAAGATGTAATGTTTATGATGCTTCTGTATCCTAATTAGGTAAACCATTTTACCATTTCTAACTTTCCAAAGCTTTCATAAAAAGAGATATGATACCCAGCCAAGCTATCCATCGAGTACAAGGACACGGGAAAGGCATTTTCAGATGTGTAAGGTCACAAAATACTTACTTTCTATCATGCTATCTCAGTAAATTACTGGATGATGTGGAAGTAGAATGAAGAGTTAAAGAAGAAAGAAGAGGATGAAGAGGAAGATGAAGAGAAGGATAAGGAGGAAGAAGAGAATTATAGCACATGAGACAAAGTTAGGACACAAACAGAAGAAGTCAATGCATGAGAGCAGAGAAATGAGACCCAGGTTGATGGCTTTGACACCTCTTAGATTAGTGTATATCAGGAGACTTCCCGAGGGATATCTTCAAGACATGCAATAGGGTACATCTAATGAATGTGAGCATTCTGAGAGAAGTTTGAAAAAATTAGTGATTAGCTTGTCATTTTATTAGCAATAGCAAAACTAAGAAAAAAAGGCTGTGCAATTATTTAGATAATGAAAACTAGTTAGAGCCTATATATGGCTGAGCTTGGAGTTAGGTTCATGTGATTATAAAACAAGAACACTATCTTAAATTATACTTAGAGGAGAAGGTGAGGAGAAGAATGTGATTGCATGGGGGAGGGGGTAACGGGCAGAGAGAGAGAGAGCTAACTCCTTATTTCCTGAAGTGCAGAATCAACACAAAAATGCCTAAAGTAGGCCAAAAAATAAGGAAGTAGCAACACAAGCATATTATTTAGAAACAGGCATGTAAATACTATATTAATGCAATCATCTAAAGAGGTTAAAGTGGTTATCTTGTGGAAGAGAGAAATGCTTTAGGGGTGATGTGCAGGAAATGGTCCATCTTTAAATAAACCTTAGGCAACTATTTGAACTCTTCAACTCATGGCCAATTTGATAGACATAAATCATTAAAAAGGAAATGTATAGTTAATTAGATAAAATTTAGGAAGGAATCTGGTACACTCAGTGAAAGCTGTCTCTGTGAAAAATAATCTTTCCTTTGAAAAAGAGAATCAAGCAATATAATTGAAAGACTGTGCGTTTAGATATCAAACCTTCTGTTGTACTCAGGTAGCAGCTTAACACCACAGAACAATTTAATGATTTTTCTACCTGTGATTATAAAAATGTAATGAAAGGCTGTGATTTCTCCAAGGCCTCACAGTAAGTCATTAAAGCCAGATCCCTGTCTCTAATGGCCAATGCCAAAGGCTTTTACTCTTTCAGGATTCCGAAGCTTACCACTAGGGATGTCCTGGATACGGAACTGCTTGCCCATTACCACATCACTTTGGATTCCTGCCTGTTTGACTCACAGCAGATATCAGAAAGACACCTGGTCAGGGAGCATTCCTGTGGCCATGACACAGAGTCCAGTTGACTGGTTGCAAGGGAGGTAACTTTTTGCCACTGGCTTCACTATTGCCACAGAGATTTGCTTATGAACTTGTGCTCTCTTGGTGAGATGGGCTGCCAAGCCCAACATGCCAGAACATTTGAATCGTTTCTCCACTCATCACTTGTGTGTGGTAATAGCTATAATCTTTTAAAAAAATTTTTATTTTTTATTAGTGCTGTACATATATATAATGATTAGATTCCTTGTAGGGAGTTGGTACATGTACATAACATATCCTGATACTTTTTTGTCTCCTCTTTCCCTTCCTGCCTCCTCCATCCATCTCTTGATTCCCTTCCCTTTTGAAAAAGACCTATCTCCTTATTTCTTATTATCTGTCTTTTATTTTGCTCTTAATTTATATTCGGGATTTCTCATATAAGAAAAACCATGTGATATTTAAGCTCATGTGTCTAATTCATTTTGCAAATATTATGGTCTCAAGGTGTATCCATTTTCGTACAAATGAGTCAAGTTTACCTTTCTTTATGGCAGAGTAGCACTCCATTTTATATAAATGACACATTTTAAAAATCCATTCATTCATTGATAAACATGTAGGCCACTTCTAAGATTTAGCTATATTGAACTGTACTTCTACAAACACAGGTATGCATGTATCACTGTAATATGATGTCTTTAACTCTTTCAGGAAGATACCTAGAAGGAGAACACCTGAGAAAATGGAATTTCTATTTTTAGGTTTTTGAGCAACCACCATACTGATTTCTATGTGATTGTACTAGTTTACATTCCCACCAACAACATACATAGAAGGGCTCCTTTTTCCACGTAGCCTCTTCAGCATTTGTTATTATTTGACTTCTGATAACAGACATTTTTCTGGAGTGAGATGGAATCTCAGTTTTGTTTCAATTTGCCTAATGGTCAGAAATGTTGAACATTTTTTCATGTATTTATTAGCCATTTGTACTTCTTCTGAGAAATGTCTATACATTTCAGCTGCCCATTTTTTTGATAGAGTCTTATTTTTTGGGGGGGAGTGTCTAATTTTTGAGTTCTTTATATTATTAGTCCTCTGTCCAAGGAACAGATAGCAAAATTTTTCCCATTCTGTAGATTCACTTTTTTGGTTGTTTTGTTGGCTGTGCAGAAATTTTGTAATTTGATACATCCCCATTTATTGATTCTTGATGTTACTTTTAGTGCAATTAGGGTTCTGATCAAACTGTTCTTGCCTATGCCTATGTCTTCAAGAGTTCTACCTATATTACCCTCCAGCAGGTTAAGTGTTTCTGTTTAGACATTTAGATCTTTGATACATTTTTATTTTAGTTTAGTACATGGTGAAAGATATAGGTCTAGATATAACCACATAGGTCTAGATATATCCATATACTATGGATAGTCAGTTTTCCCAGCACAATCTGTTAAAGAGACTACCTTTCCTCCAGTGTATATTTTTGGTTCTTTTGTCAAAGATCAGATAGCTGAATGTGCTTGGGGTTGTTTCTGCATCCTCCATTCTGTTTCATTGATCCACATGTCTTTTTTTGTGGCAATGGCTATAATCTGAGTGTAAGATGTTGGACCAAAGTCTGGGGTAAGATAGTCCCAGGCAGGACCTTGGCTTCCTTTTGCGTGTTTATACAATGATGCTTCAATAGGTAATACACAGCTAGCAGCTTCAGAAAAGTGAGAATCAAAGAATGCAAGTCATCTGTCATCCTTTTATAAAGGCCAGGGGAAGTGCTTTGCTTTGGACCCAAGAAAGGAAGAGCCTCAAGACACACCATGGGTGGCTCATTCATATTGCTCTTGAAAATACTTCAAGATTAGTGAAATACTACCTCAGAACCATACGACTGTCAGGAAATATCTTTAATTTCCCCCAAATTGACAGTGATGATTTCTTGTCTTGACTTCCAACCATTCAGGCTGTGACACTGATATGGCCCACAGTACTCATGACTGTCATCACTGTAGCTATTTATTCATTTATTTATTTTCACAATTCTTAACTCTCCAACCAGCACAGAGGCTAACACAATCCTAGGTTGAAAGACAGAGTTCACTGGGTTGGTCTTCTCTTCTTTTCTACCCGTTCTCTCCCCAGATGAATAACCAAATAACTTTGTGACTGCATATCTGCTTTCACTGTCCTGGAAAGGCCTTTACGAGGTCAGAGAAATAAAGCATCAAGTCTTGGTGAACAGGCCAAGCAAAAGTCAGGACTGAAACATTCCTATTCAGTCTGTGACACTTTTCCAGCCCAAACATCAGGGTATTTGTTTTCCAAAATATATCATCATAATTTAGTGCACAGGTCACAATAATGCCTTGTTGCAATGGCCAAAAAAGAGGACTCTGTTAGGCAGTGACCATCACTGTAATTGTTAATAGATCACTCACTTGGACGTCCTTGCTTCAAACTCTGAAGCAAAAGGACTGGCACAATTTCAAGGAATAGGAACGTCTGACTCTGCTTCCCATCCTGGAAAAGTCAGAGCAAATCATGAAACAGGCTGATAGAAGCAGTTTCCATTAATGTTCACACAAGCACCTTTGTGAAAACTTCAGTCCACGTGAGGATTAATTTGTCCCTGAAAAATGTAGGCCTAAAATATGCCTACACTTGGCCAATTGGTCTTAATTGTTCTGGCAACTAAAGCAAAAAAAAAAAAAAAAAAAAAAAAAAAAAAAAAAAAAAAAAAATCAACTTTACACATTCCTACCAAATACTTGCATTTTTAACAAATCTACAACTGACAAATGGAAACCTAGGGCTTGATGTGTGAGTTGTTGACTGAATTTGCAGTAATATTCCCCCTGCTTGGGTGCTTCACAACAATCTGTTTTGCCCTAATTTATAGGGGCACAGTGAGTTTATTTAAATATCATTTTGGTTTCTAAGTCCATTTTTGCGAGTGGTTAAGTAGTACATATCTGGTATATTGATAATGGCCCCTGACTTTTGTCAGGAAGGTTTAAATTATTCTAATAAAGCTATATTTTAGTAATGCCATGTATCATTCTGTTGGGCTGTTTCTGTGAGTTTGTATCATCCCTCATTTTATGTGAAGGTAAAAATAAAACAAACAAACAAACAAAACCCCACCCTTTCCTTTCTATCGTTTGTCTTTCTCAAAAAATATGCAGATTCCATTGAAAATTTCCCAGTGATTCACAAAGACTAAATCTAGCTTTGCCTCCTTTCATGGGGATAAAGGCAGAGACTTCTGGTTGCCTCCAATATCTACTCTCTCCTCTTGCCAGAGTGAGAGAATTGGGGCCCACAACTTCACAGAATAAAGACGACATTCCGAGCCTCCCTCCCAGTGAGTGCTGTCCTCTTCCCCAGTTCTAGCCAAGGGGGTTAGCATACAACTGTTGTGATCAGTCTCTAGACTGCACCCTTGTAGGGATGGAGCATGGCTCCTTCTGTTCTTGCCTTGATGGGGTGGGGGAGCCACATAAATGTGTCCATTAAGAATCTGCCCATAGAGGATAGAGAGACAATACAGAAAGCACCTGGTTCTCTAAAAACTTTGTGGAACAAAAAGCCCTAATAGCAGCTCAGATTTTTTAAAGAAGAAATAAAGTTACACTTTTAAAGCCTGAGGACTTTACTAATGTTGTTTTGAGCTACTATCACAATTTTCTAATTAATAAAGGGACTCCTATGGTTAACAATCGCAATGCATTCAGTGCCATAGAGAACTAATCAATGTCATCCTTACTGCCTCCCCCTCAACTCGGTTCACCAAAAGAAAATGGATTCTGAGGGCAGGGGAGTCTTGGCTTGTGGTTATCAGTGCTCACAAGGATGGCAACACCAAAGGTTCTGGTATAGTTACTGCAAACAGTTCACGGCCTCTAACTGAAAAGGAAGTAGGTTTTTTTTTGCTGGTTGGGAATTGATTGATGGGGGTTCTGGGGATTGAACCTAGGGTCTTCTCAGACTTGTTCCTATTTTGTATTTTGAGACAAGGTCTTGCTGTCCAGATTGGGCTAAAACTTGCAATCCTCTTGCCTCAGCCTCCCAGAGTGCTGGGATTACAGGCATGTGCCACTGCACCCTCCAGTGATTTATTTTTAATAAGAAGTACAAAACAAAGGAGCTAATCCTTTTCAGTGTTTCTGTGGTGGCAGTGCAATCAAACACAAACGATACCTGCTTGCCTGCTGGAGAAGGCAAAGACGATGATGTCATCAAAAGTCCAGGTGTAGTCCTGGTGTGGGGGGTAGAAAGTCAGCTTGTCAGAGGCCTCCTTCCTGAGGTCAATTAGGAAGGTGGAGTGGACCATGGGGACAGGAAAGCAGCCCATCCTCTTCCATTCTCTAATCTGAAGGTAGTCTGGGGTCCGTTTATAGAAGCCCTGTAAAAGAGCAAGTTAGTGGGCTGTGTCCTCTGATCTGTGGGCTTTGTCCTCCCCAGTCGTTAGCTAGGCAGGTTCCTCCCACTCAGCATCAGTTAGGAGAAGTCTCCAAAGTCACCCTCACTCCTCTTATCTTGGCCTAAGAGTTTCCAAATGAGTTTAAGAAACACAACCTTTACACAAAATAATAGCTACAGGATCTTTGTATCAGAAATAACTTCAATTTCAGTATTTCTCTTGGTTTAATAATTTCATAAAGGTGTATTACATGTTATGATTACTTATTATATATGAAGTATGAGTATTAGGAGGTGGTAAAGCAGGGCTGTGGAGAGCACAGTTCTACAGTCAGACTGGCTGAGGTCATGTCCCTCCTCAGCACCTTACTGCCTGCAGTTCTGGCCCGATGACACTGCCTTGCTGTGCCTACTGCCTCATCTCTCAAACAGGGACGATATGGATACCTACTCCACACCATTTTCTGCAGAAAGTAAAATTGTAAAGCACTTGGAATAATCCATACCATCAAGAAAGCGTTAGCAAATATTGGCTAGTGTTAAAATGAATACATTTCATTATGTAAAATAGTTTTAATTAAACATACATTACTTAGGCAAATGAGAGCCTCTTTCAGTGTGCATATTTGATACTCTGGTGGAGTTGAAACTACTCCATTCTTCTCGGGGATTCACATTCTGAAATTGCTGCCTGTACAATAACATAGGACAGTCAATCTTCTTCCTTTGTGACCTCGAATACACCGGTTTTAAACAATTTAGGTGTCATACGGTTTGTTTTCCCTCCCAAATGTTCATTCAACAAATGCCCACTGACTGCCTGCTGTAATCCAGGCACTGTGGGAAATTCTGGGGATTTAATAAATAAGACAGCCCCAGGCTTAGCTTCCAGGGAGCACAGAATCTAGTAGAGGAGATCACACTCCAGGGGCACTGCTTTTAACTTGACTATGAACAAAGTTCAATTCTTTCCAGAAAAGATGAAGATGCATCTCAACAAATCAAATGGAAGCTTTAAAAGGTGTTTTAAAAAATGGTGTAGGTGATGGAAAGCTCAGTGGATAAATGTCAAGTTTGACAAGGACACAATACTCATTGAACCCATAAGGTCTTTTGTAATCTTTAATCACACACATTGCTTTATGGGTGCGTTCCGAGCATGATGTCAGCAACTCCATATTGACACTCAGCCTCTTCTGCCTCTGTCACTGTCCTTCTGTGTGTATAACAGTGTCCCAACTGGGTTAACACTAACACTAATCATGCTACAAGGTAGAGGGATGACAAATGAAAACTGAGATGAGCCTAGTCAATTTTATGGTCTTCTACCTGCTGATCTCAGTCCACACTGAAGCTCTCGTTTCCTCCTAACACTTCAGCTGATGAGCATTCTTCCATAGGATAAAAGGAACTCTGAATCTTCAAAGGGCTGTCTGAGGACTCAGGTCATTGAAAAGCTCTAGACTTAGGGACAATGTTCTTAGAATGAGAAACTTGAAAAATTCATGACAATGATAAATCATTGAATATCCTGGGAGTGAGGATGGTGGGGAAGGAAGCAGAGAAAGAAGGAAAAGACAGCAAAGTGACTATGACTCCTACAGAAAGGCAGAATTGAGGGCCGTGTCTCTTTTTTTCACATGGAGTGAATTTTATTGATAATAATTCCTGTTCATTGGGCAGACAGCAAGACCATTCAGTTTTGAAGGTGTTCAAAGGCTCTGACAGTGAGGAGCTGCCTTGAGGTTATGAAGTTATTGACCATTTCTGTTCCTGCCCTTGTAGAAGCCAAAAATAGATGGAGGAAAATTATAATGGCTCTAAGTTGCATGAAATTGAGTTTTACTGTGCAAAATAAGTGAATAAATTTCTCCTATTTGCTTTTAATAATTAAGACAAATAAGGAAATAATAGAAACTTGGAGGCTGCGGTCACTAGGCTAACCTCCCTCGCTGCTGGTGCCAAAGCATAACTCATTAAAACAACCCTACAGTGATTCTGCCATGTGGACAGTTCCAGATTATTAACTGAGACTTCAGATCATGCTACTGTTCTGTTTTATTCCAAGAAACAGGATGAATTACAAGTGTAAACTTACTGTCTCCCTGAAAGACACATGGATAATAAAAGTCATCTAAAATCTCTTGGAAGAAAGGAAAATAATTGTGACACAAGAGGAAATGCCTCATCTAGTCTTGTGTTAGGGCCACTGATCATTCAATTTTCAGAAACTTTACAAACCAGTTGACATATTGGTAGCCTGAAATCTGCAAAAACAGAAATCATGTTCTCCTTACTATTTTGGCAGTATCTCTGATAGTGGCTTTCATATTTTTAATAACTAAATAATCATCAAGTGGCTATGCTGCAGTTTAGTTAACTTTTCCCTTAGCTTAAATAGCATTTAAATTTCCATGGGTGGAGGGCAGTGTTTGGCAAATGTTGCCAATTAGGGTTTTCTCCATCAGAAAGTCAGTCATTAAACATTTATCACCACACTAACAGCTTCATTCCTCAGCAAATCTAAACCAAGCACGAAAGAGAGACAAAATTTAGGCCTCTGGACATGAAAACGTTTAACAAATTAAGTTTCTCCCTTAGTACATCTAAATTATACACACACACACACACACACACACACCTTAATTCAGCTCTCTAATTCACTAACTAAAGAATAAAAATGTAGCAGGGGATTTAGTTCAGTGGCTTAAGCACCTGCCTGGCAGATGGGATGTTGTGAGTTGGATTCCCAGTACCAAAAAAAAAAAAAAAAAAAAAAAAAAAAAAAAACCCCACAAAAAAACAAAAAACCAAAAAAAAAAACACTGCTAAAGAATACAAATGTAAACAGCCATAAGCATTCCCTGTAACAAAGCTCTGGACTTTGAAGATTTTGTGTGGTAATAAATGGAAATTAAAATTCTGTTTTTAACTTGAATTTTGGAAAAAGGAACTACCATGCCCGTTTTTAGAATCTATAGAAATAAATATAGCAACATAAGGTCAACAAAATATTTAGTCTTTGACTCAGTAATTCTACTTTGAAGAAGCTCTCCCAAGGAAATAACCTTAAATATATAAAAAAATTATATTAATCATGATCATTATAATAGTTAAAAGTTATATATAACCGAAATGTTGTTCACACTAAGGGAAAGATTAAGTAAATTATGGTGTACCTACAATGATAATATAATTTTTAAAAGCATGTAAACATCTCTCTATGGTGTTGGTACAGTGGTGAGGGATCCATATGGATGTTGTATTAGTGCTACATTTTTCCATTTCTTTTTCGACAGTGTTCTTGTTGTAACTTTGTACTGATAAAAAAATTAATTTTTCTTTTAAAATTCCTGAATTGGGGGAGGGAAGATACAAACTGCAGCATGCTTTATTGGTTAACTTTGAGCTTTTGAATATGTATTGTTATTTAATTTCGAGAAACCTACTAGGTCCTGGCACTAGATGAGGCTTTACCTTCTTTTCTCAAAATGTTTGCTCTAGTAACCTGCATATTTAAAGGGAGGAAACACAAAAAAGGTAAAGGGAGAAGCTACTGCATCTCATTCATGAACCAAAACACTTGCCTGAGGTGTGATTCCACACCAGAAGTTGGAGTACAGGCCCCGAGACTCCAGCATGGGCGCCACAATGGTTTTGTTTTCTGCAATCAGTAGGCTGAGAGTCTGTGTATTAGTCAGGAAGTTGTCAACATCTATGAACTAAGAAAAGAAAAGAAAATGTCAGGCGCAAAGGTACTTTTCAGTAATGGCTTTAAGAAAACCTCACACATCTAAAAGATCAGGTGATGTGGGACAAGCATCTGTATCCTCCTTGGTGAAGGCCACCGCAGTTGGGTGGCTTTCATTCCATCAAAATACATTTAGTGTCACTTCTACATGTTCAGCTCTGCATGAGCCACTGAGCAATGGCTCAGTGTTGTGATGGTGGGCACAGGTTCAACCAGGACCCAACCTTGGTAATGGCATAAATACAAAACATCAGCAGCTCCCAAGTCCTTAATGACTCATTCACTGTCCACTGCCCATACAGATGGGCAGAGCTATTTGTGTTTTCTGGGTCAGAATGGCTCAGAATGGATCTATCAATGGAATTGGAATACTGTAAGTAGAATTTTTGTTTAAAGTACACTATATCAACCCAAATTAGCCAAATTGTATGAATTTCTTAGCAGAAGTCCACATTAACTCTGATTCTCATTCTTAGCAGGAGCTCATGTTAACATTGATTCATTTGTAGAAGACAGTATAGCAACAGATTCTACCATAAGAAATAAGTTATCACACTGAATTGTGTTGCTAACATGATAGATTTTATATCATGTATCTTTCATCACAGCTACAAAATAATCAGAAGCATTACTTTATTTCCTATAAAAGTTGAACTGCTTACCAAAAATTTTATCGTTTGGCATTTATGTATTTCTGTAACATTTAAATAGCTACATATAATATTAAATATTGTTGATATGATTTGAATATTTCTATGAAACATTTGTGTTGAAAATGTGTACAATAAATTGTTAGGGTAATTTTTGGAGTGTCTGAGGGCTTAGGGAGGGACATAAGTCAAAGCTATTCATTTCTTTTAGGAATCACAGTCTAGTGAAAGCAGATGTCCATAAATGTAATAAAAATGCTATTGACTTTGCCTTATTGATGGTGTTTCTAGTTTTATACAGCAAAACTTTTGGCCAGACAACGTGTAGAAAAAACAAGTGTCTGTTAGGGAAGAGGGAACTACCTTCTCCTAGTAAGCTTTCATCCTTTCCAACTGAGACGGGTTTGTCCAGGATGAGGATGCATTGATTCCCAATCATCATCAATTTCAACATTTTTCTGGACCAAGTTCCAAGGAAAGCAATGGAATGTCTCAATGGAAATAATTCTCCACAAAAGCCCAGCAGAATTGGAACCAACCAGGAAGCCAAACAAGAGATTTCATCCCCCGAGTCACCAGAGTGAATTGAAGCAGAACTTCAGAGGTGTCTTGCTATAATCATGTTCTCATATTCTTAAAATTCTTCCAAAATGTTAAGACAGTTTATATTGCTTTACCTACAGGATTCCCTAGGAAATAAAAAGACTCAGGGTCTCTTTTGCATGCTATATCTAATAGACCAAATGGTTCGAGAATTTCTTTCCTGAGGCTTCCTTGAAAGTGCACAGCAGGAGTAAGTCAGAGAGGAAGTCCAGGGATCACCATACTAAATTACCAGAATTTTTCTCATGAGTCACTGGGGAGCTGGTGACTAAACAAAGGTTGTTTTGATTGTTCCCGTTGTCCTGGTTTTGGGACAACTTATTTGGACACGTTCTAGATAATAGTTGCCAAGAAATCAAGCATCACTTCTTACCAGGATGTAGTCTGACCATTTCTCCCTCGCAGTTCGAAGGGCTGCCTGTCGGAGTTTCATGACATGGGCAAAGCGGGAGCTCGGCCAGTGCTTCGGCCCAATCTCATCAGGATAAGACCTGAAATAAGAATAATACTAATAGTTTATAATTGTTGAATGCCTGCAGGTACCAGGCTGTGTCCTAAATGCTTACACATACTAGCTCATTTAACCCTCCATCAACCCTAGGGATGAGTACAGTTACTGCCATCATCATTTCCATATCACAGATAAGGAAACGAGCAATGAGTGATTAAGCAACTTGCTACTTACAGAACACAAGAGTCTGTGTATGAAATATTTCAGTGGGTTCTAACAAGAGCCTCATGACTCACTTACTCCCCATTTCACAGATGAGGATATTGGTGTGGAGGTGATAAGCCACTTGCTCCATGCTACAGTTAATAATGGATACAATCAGAATTCAGATCCAGGCAGCTAAGCCCCAAAGCTCATGTTCTTTGATGCTTTTTAAAATACATCCACCATCAAATAAATTTCGAAGTATTGCAGTGTAAAAATACAAGATTGTCAGGAAAACAAAAGGTTTAGTTTAGTTGCTGGAGTCTCAATTAATGATTCCATAGAGTTTAACACACTGATGTATCCCCAGTAAAGTGAGGTCAGGGGACAGGGAGAGACACATACAGTACTTATCCTAGGGATTTCTTTCATTATCCACAAACTGGCCAGGCAGGCCAAGATTTTTTTATTTTTGTACTGGAATCAAACCCAGGGCTTCAAGGGCAAGTAAGCAGGTCACTGTACCCTCCAGAATCCTTCTAAAAACTCTCAACTGGTATGGACATTGGTGCTGCCACAGTAGCCCTCAAACTGGCTACCACTTCAAGTTTTTGTAGCTGTGCTGACTGTATATTTGCTTTAATTATGAAAAATCACAGCAGTTGGATTACTTATTTCATACAGCATCTTTTTTGACACAATACACTTAACTAGGCTTGTTAATTAGCTATGCAATTTTTGCATTTTTTCTAAATAAATTATAGGTTATTTGGCAGGGGCTAGATCATGTACATATGTTCTATTTCCCCCCAGAGCTATGCTCTCAGCAGGCAATAAGTTAATGTTTTCAGATGAACAAATGAGTGGATAAGATCAAGCAAATGTCTATTTAAAACTTACTTTAAATGTTCCCAAGGATTTTTTTTTTATTTAAGAGAAAATAGATACAGAAGCTAGAAATAAAAGTCAAAAAAGACAGACAAACAACAACAACAGGTCTGATACGATAACATTGTAGGTTTACACACTGAGGTGGTTGAAGTTTGGCAGTAGTTACAATATTGCATATCATTACCTTCCTAGGGGTTGGGGATATTGACAGATATAGACATGTAAGATTCATCAATTCAGGTATATTAACTTTTCTTTTTCAATAGCTATTGTATTTAGCAATACGGTTTTTTTT
>RJWM01031731.1:0-22120 GCA_004363535.1 Dasyprocta punctata | reverse complement strand
ATTCTGAGGTCCCGGGAGTTAGGACTTTGAAGTATATTTTTAGGGGGCACATAATCCAACACACAACAGAGCCTAACCACAGCAGTAAGGGGTCCCAGGATGCGACAGAGGCCCTCAACCACACAGCAAGTCAAATCTATCAACAGTTGAACACAAGATCCTCCCCTTCCCCTCCTCTTGCCATCTGAGAGCCTCCACCCCAGCGCAGGCAGACTTACAAGTGCCTACTTCTTTAACCCCCACCAACCCACTTTCCGGCGCCTTCCCCCACCGAGTGTCACCACTTCCTGCCACATCGCAGCCACCCCAAGAATGCCACAGACACGGGGTGAAGGGGTCACTCAGCTCTCCAAATGGGACAAGACGCCGTGGAGTCTGCCAAGGCCATCTCTCACCAGCCTGGAACGAAATCCCAACTTCCTCCGGTAGCCAACAGCTCATCTTCTTCCTTGCTGGCTTTTCAATTTATTTTCTAAATCGTGGTACAATATCCCAACGTGGAATTTGCCACCTTCACCATGTTGAGGCGCGCAATTCCGTACAGCCAGCACCACGGTCCCTCTTCAGAACGTTGTCATCTTTCTAAAACGACCCTTTGTGCCTGGGAAGCACTGAATCCCCAGTCCCAGCCCTGGCTGCAGGTACCACCCTCCCATTTTTGGGGGTTTTCTTGTTTTCCCCTGTGAGCCCACATTTGCAGTGCACGATGTCTGCATTCCCTGCGAGGAGCTGGTGCAAGCACAGAACACAGCTCCATTCTTTTTGGTTTTTTTTTTTTTATTCCTCTTTCATTCCTTTTCCCTCCCTCTTTTTTTTTTTTTTTTTGCAGCACCGGGGATTGAACTCACAACCTTGCGCCTGTCAGACAGGCACTTAAGTCACTGAGCCAAACTCCCAGCCCTGGTCTTTTTGAGGCAGGGTCGCACTATGTAGCTCAGGCCAGCCTTGCGCTCGAGTTGTAGCCCAAGTCGGCCTCGAACTCACAACGCTCCGCCTACCTCAGCCTCCCGAGTGCTGGGATTAAAGGCGTGCGCCACCACGCCCGGCTTCCCTCTCTCTTTTGATCCCCTTCTCCTGTGAGAAAGATCAATCTCCCTACTTATTATTTAGCTTTCATTTTATTCTTTATTTATATTTGGGGTTTCTCGCGTAAGAGAAACTACACAACTTGTTTTCTTTTTGTTTTGTTTTGTATTTTGGTACCGGGGATGGAACTCACAACCTCGCCGCCAGCCAGGCAGGTCCTTAAGTCACTGAGCTACCTCCCTGGCAGAAGCTACATGACTTGTAAGCTTGTGTGTGTGTCTGATTTATTGCACTAAACATTACAGTCTCCATATGTGTCTATTTTCCTGCAAACGACTTGAGTCTCCCCCTGTGGGTGAAGCCCACACTTTCTATATCCAGTCATCCCTTGAGGGTCACGCAGGCTGCTTCCAAAACACGTGTGTGCGTGGATCACCGTCATATGACGTCTTTAACTGTTTCAAGGAGAGGCTAAACAGGGAATGGCTGGGTTGAATGGAATTCCTAGTTTTCGTGGAGTTGTTTTGCTTTGTTTTGTTTTTTGAGGACTTTCCTCCCAGCCACTCTAGGGACGACATTCATTGGATTCGCACCGTACACACCTCTTCGTGACTGGCTCTGTTCCCTGAGCTTAATGTCCTCAAGTTTCACCACACTATGTCACCTGTCGGAATTTCCTTCCTTTTTATGGCTGAATGCACGTGAGTCCCCTGCAGGGATGGACCGACGTGTGCTGTCCATCCCTCTGTTAGAGGACACCGAGTTGCTTCCGCCCCTTGGCCGCCGTGGAAAAAGCTGCTGTGAACATGTGTGTCTGCAAACATCTCTTCAAGACCCTGTTTTTTAATTCTTTCGGGTGGACTGGGCCACATGGTAGTCCCATGCTGAATTCTGTCTGGGTGTGCCGTAGCATCTCCCCAGGGACCACACATTTCCTATCCCCGCCAGCAACGCACAAAGATCCCAACGTCTCCACTTCCTCGGCGACACTTAGTATTTTGCAATCGCAGCCGTCTCAAAAGATGGGAGGTGATAGTCACTGGTCTTATTCACAGCCCGCGTCCTTTGCCCAAAGACTCTTTGCCCTTATTGTACCCTGCCTCTTCCTCCTCCTCCTCCTCTCCTCTGCCTCATCCTCCTCCTTGGAGCCTACAGCAGAGCTGGTACTCACTAGGTGCAGTGTTCAAGTCAACAGGTGAGCATCTGGGGAAGGAACCTTAACCAAAAGCCTAAAAGGCAGAGTGGAATGGCACACGCCTGTCATCCCAGCACTCTGGGAGGCTGTGGAATGGCACACGCCTGTCATCCCAGCACTCTGGGAGGCTGAGGCAGGCGGATAGCAAATTCAAGCCCAGTCTGGGGAACTGAATGACTTAATAAGACCTTATCACAAAATCTGAAATTAAAAAAAAAAAAAGGCTGAGGGTGTAGCTCAGTGTAAAGACCTTGGGTTTGATTCCCAGGACTGAAAAAATAAAAAAGAAGGGGAAGAGAGGGTCCTAAAAGACGGGCTCTGGAGACTGAGCTGCTGGGAGTGGGGAGATGAAGGAAAGATTGAGTTCCAGCTCGGTGTAATGCGCATGCTCAGAGCACAGCCTGCCGCAGCGGCTAGAAAACCTTGATTTTCTCCCCCCACCCCCGGGTCCATCTTTCCTCTGTAACTTGGGAATCAGAAGGTTGGCTCCTTCATCATGCGTGCAAGGTCTCTCTTGTGGCGTGGACAACCCCCTTCTCCACTCCCAGGGGCTCACGACCTCCCTAGGAGAAACTGAGTCCCGCTGTAGCCATACAGAGAGACCCCTCCACACACCCCAGGATCCCAGCCCCCCTGCAGAAGGCAAACTATCTAGGGAATGTGTTTTCAACCAAGCCCGTGCCAAACGAGCACGTGTCTACAGCCCGAGCCACAGCACTGAAAGCCGCCAGCCTGGCCCGGGCACCGGGAAGCCAACTCCCTTGGCCGGGCCGGCCTCCGGAGCCACGGCCAGGAGCCTCGAGCTGAATTCCAGAAACTTGGAGTTGCCCACTCGCTCCGAGAGCCTGCGCCACCCAGGAAACTGGAGAGAAACGGAATCCCTAGGAAATGTTCTCGCCTTGCAGCAAGGAGGGGCAAAAAATTAGTTTCTGATTCGGAACTTGCTTCTGCAAATATTGTTTTTTGTTCCAACGCTTTGCATCGCGCGATGGAGTTCAAAGTGGTGAGGTGCGGGGGCCACCTGCCGTGCAACTCGGGTCCCGCTCCAAAGCTGCGCTTTAGTGAATCTCATCACCCCCAGCCTGCCGCCGTCCCTCCCACTTGTCAAGGGAGCACTGCTTCTAAGCCACAGGGCAGGACCGGTGAGCTGCCACGCCTTTTACACAAACGGGGGGCGGGAGGGGAAGGGGTGACTGATGGACCTCGAGATCAGGACGCTAAGAAAAAGAAACCAGATACAGTAGGTTAGCAAGCACGAGGTTTCTCGTCCATGAGAAACCCGGCGTATAAATAATTTAAAGAAAAGTCTGGCGTGGTGGCACACGCCTTTAATCCCAGCACTCGGGAGGCTGAGGCAGGAGGATCGTTGTGAGTTCAAGACCAGCCTGGGCTACAAAATGAGTTCAAGGCCGGCCTGGGCCACAAAGTGAGTTCAAGGCCAGCCTGAACTGTCTAAGTCAACCTCACCTTCTCCTAACTGCGGAGCTGAGTGAATATTTTCACCCCTGCTGTCTGTCTGTTTTGTAGCACGGTACCTCCCAGAGCTAGGGCAGGAGAGAGCGGGGGATTCAGAATTCCAGGCCCTGTGAGTGAGATTCCAAAACAGTTCCCCATCTTTAAATCAGGAAGACGAGGTCTGCCTTTTGATGCCCCCTTCCCATTTTTTTAAATTCTGATTTTCGCTTTGCGCAGTGCTGTTGCAGTCCTTGACAATCACACGCGTCGTGGGGTGCCGGTGCGTGTGCGGGACCCATCTTGATCCTCCCTGAACCCCCTCGGCCTCTGCCCTCCCCTCCCGTTATCTCCCAGTCCCCTTTCTCTCTGCAAAATATCTACCTCCCTGCTTCCCGTCACCCATTCTGGGCTCCTTATTTATATCCGGAGCTTCTCATACAAGAGGAGCCCATGTGATAGTTTAGCTTCCGCCTGATTTTGTTCCTTCTTTAAAGCATTTCCGGAAATAGATCTTTCACAGGTGTTCGCGAAGGCAGGTAGGGGACGGCCCACCTCCAGCCCGTGAGGCGTCCATCTGTCTCGGCAGCTGCACCCCAGCCTGAGACCCCGCCCCCAGGCTAAGCGCAAGGCTGGCTTCCGCCCAGGACAGAACCCATCAGGGTCATCCGACCTCTCTCTGTCCCGCTCCCCCTGGCATTTTAATCATCCTAACCTCTGACTCCTCCGTCAGGTTAAAACCAGAAATTCATCCTCACAGCATCACCCCAGGTTCTATCACAGGACAGAGAATTTCTAGGACTCTGGAGAAGAAAACTTTGCAAAGGTTTGTGCCTCTGGGACTGGAGCTTGTGGGAGATTTTCCCACCCACGAGCTGCAGCTAATTAAATTGACTGCAGGCCCCTGTGAAAAACCCAGCGGTTCTTCAAAAGGCTCCACCAAGGGTCCCACAGGGGCTGTGACCTAATGTCACAAGCGCTGAATGGTGTGGCCTTGGATGCCAGGCACTCAGCCTGGCCTGCGGAAGGTCCCGGATTCAATTCCCAGAGCCACAAAAAAAAAAAAAAAAAACTACATTAAGTAAATGAAAACAGCAGGACACGGTGGCGTACATCTGTGATGCTAACGTTCTGAATTACCCACTATCTCTAGCTGTTCCTCCAGCAGGCTGAGGCAGGAGGATTGCCATGAGTTGAAAGCTGGCCTGGGCTCCATAGCTAGACCCAGTCTCAAAAAAATAAAATAAAATAAAATAAAACAAATATCGAAACAAAACTCCAATCTGGTCATTATGCGTTGTTTCCATGCATTGAAATATCACATCACTTCCCACACACCCACGCATACAAGCAATTCTAATGTGCCAATTTTTAAAAGTTCATACCATTTAAACTGAACATAAAAGAAAAAAAAAAACCTTCCAGTTATGTGCACAAGAAGATGCAGAGGACCGGGAAAAAGAGACCCCTCCCTCCAGGACCTGTCCACACACTCATTGGTCTCCAAGCAAGTGGAGGAAGCTGGAGTCCGAGTCCCAGCCCCGCCGGGCCAGCCCTGAAATCACTTGAGAAGACTCAGAGCTGGGTGTAGACCCGCAAATTAACACCCAAAAACAAGTGAGGAAAAGAAAGCACCGCATTCCTGGCAAAGCCTCACCCTCCACATCGACACAGAAAACATCCACGGAGCCGGGCGACAGAAAAGGAAAAGCCAAAGCAAACCCCGCCCGCCCGGGAAACCGCCAGGAGGCCAGGGAGAGAAGCCCTTGCCGCCCTCCCTGGATCAGAAGCAGCCAGGAGCTGTTGGGTCCCACTAAGGGCCCCCTTTCCTGGGAGTCCCAGAGTGCTCCCCCTAGGGGACAGAAATTTACAAACCCATGTTCACAGCAGCCAAAAGCCCCCGTGTTGGTGGCACACACCTGTCATCCCAGCATTGGGGAGGCTGAGGCAGGAGGATCGTTGCAAGTTCAAGACCAGCCCGAGTTACAAAGTGAGCTCAAGGTCAGCCTGGACTGCATGGTGAGACCCTGTCTCAGAAACACACACACACACACACACACACACACACACAAAGGTACCGCATGATTCTACTTCTGGGAGGCCCCTAGAGCCCCCAGATGCAGAAACAGAACGAGAAAACTAGGCGCCAGGGGCTGTGGAGGGCTGAGGGGGTGGGGGAGCAGTGTTTCATGGGGACAGAGATTCCATACGGGAGATGAGAAAGCTCCTGACGAGGATACAGGAAGGCTGCAACTTGAAATGATAATTCCACTTGAAAATGATTCAAGATGCTGAGTTTTGTCTCGTGTGTACGTTACCGCTACCCTCCCCCCCAAAAAAACTAATAATGAAGATTCAGAGAAGATTTAAAAGCATTTGAACACCAAAACTTCCAAGATTTTATTTTAAAGATCAGACAGCTATGGATGCAACTAGGTTTCTACCCGGTCATCATTTCAAATGGAGAAAGCAAAGCCAGGCATGGTCTGAAAAGCTGGGCCAGGAAGCACAGTGGGAACGGGCTACGTGCTCCTGACACGCCAGCCCCTCACCTGCCTATGCGCGGGGCCAGCTGCCAACACGGGGTCCCCGGAGGAGGAGACCCAGCCACAGCCGTGACACAGCTCCCAGAGACAGGGCAGGAGGAGGAAATGTGGCTGGGAAGGATACAGACAGACGCTCCAGGTCACCAGGAATCGGAGGAGCAAAAAATAAATAAATAACCACGGATGAATGTTTCATTTTTTTAATTATTATAATAAAAGATACATTGCCACGAATTCTCTGCAAAATCCTCCTCTGTGATTCATACACACTATCCCATTGCCCTTGCCCCTTTCTGCAGCAGCTCTGGAAGTCCTCTTTCGTGAGTGTCATTAGTGGCACTGTTGTGGCTGCCTCGATGTCCTGAATCAGTTCGAAATGTTTACCTTTTATGGCTCTTCTGACTTTGGGCAAGAGCCAAAGTTGCACCATGCCAGATCCCATGACTGAAGTGCGTGCGGACACCGGGCTATGTTTTTACGAGCTGCCTTTCTGCCGGAAGATACAGCCCAGCAGCACTCTCTGTACTTGGTTTTTTTTTTAATCACACCTCACAAAGACATTTGCCAAAGAGGACTTCTGGGGCTGCTTGTAAAATGGTGTGGTATTTGCATACATCCTTCTGTCTACTGTAGATAATTTCTAGATGACTTAAAATACCCGTGACAATGTAAATGTATAAAAATAGTTTTATATTGCATTGTCTAAGGAACAAGAACGAGGAAAAAATGTCTGTGTTCAGGTCAGATGTGGTATTCAATGCGTATTTGCAGAGTTTGGTTGGAGCCACAGATGAGGAACCCATGGATATGGAGGGGCAGCTGTATCTAAAGGTACACATACACAACTGCCCTACCACTTTGTTCCTGAGTATCAGTCCTAGAAAATATACAGGTGTGTGTGGAAGATGCACACTACGATGTCCACCACATCGCTGTTTATAAAAGAAACTGGAAACAAGGTAAATGTCCCTCACTCCCAGAGCTGGAGAGCATACTGTAACTTCTTCATGCAAAGGAATATTATATAGCACTTAAAATGAATATGCTAGCCTGGGGAAACCAAGGCAGGGACTCCAAGGATTGGTACAGAAACCAGGCTACACAGAAAGGAGTTGCAGCGACCTGAGTAAAATCCTGTGCAGGTGTGAGCTGACCCCCTCCGGGGCTCCGGTCCTCTCCTACTTTTTTTGGTTTCTCCCTAACTATAAGAAAGCAGTCGTACAGGACAGGAGGAAGGAAAGGCAAGCCAGGCAGTTACTGCGAGGACAAACACACAGCACTCCCTGAATATTGCACTGGGTGGGAAAAGGATCAGTTTCTGGTTCATTTCAGCATTTGTGGGCACCTAAGAGTTGCCCAGCCCCAAGTTGAACCAGGACTAAAACGCCACAGAGGAGAATTGTCAGTCCCTGGTTCAAACAGGGCCAACCAGCAACTGTCTCTATAAAGATGAAAAGCAAGAACAACTGATGGCCGGGCGTGGTGGCGCACGCCTTTAATCCCAGCACTCGGGAGGCTGAGGTAGGAGGAGCGTTGTGAGTTCGAGGCCGGCTTGGGATACAACGCGAGCGTCAGGCCGGCCTGAGCTACACAGCGCAACCCTGCCTCAAAAAACTAGGGCTGGGGATTTGGCTCAGCAGCTTAAGCACCTGTCTGGCAGGTGTGAGGCTGTGAGTTCGATCCCCAGTGCCGGAAAAAAAAAAAAAAATACTGATGCTTAAAAAAAAAAATAGAAAAACTGAGGGAGAGTCTAGTGGAGCCATTCGGGTTGGTCCTTGACCTCGGGAAAGAAGAGGAGACGAGAGCACTAGCGGGGCCAGAGAGAATGAACCCCCAGGCCAGGATCAGAGGGCCACAGGGTTTTTGGGTGCTAAGATCCTTCCAGGCTTAGAAACTAAGCATTGAGCTGCACCTGAGGTAGCGGCAGAAGGGACCTGCAGGAGTGTCAGCGTCCCATTTTACAGATGAGGAAACTGAGGCTTGTGGGTGTTTAACTGCTGACTTGGTCAAGTTCCTAGAAGTCTTAGAACCAGGCACACAGACAGGAAAGAAGGAAGACTCCAGGTGCTGCCAGCGTGAGCCTGGGCAAGCTTTTTCAACGTCTGCGCTCGGTGTTCCCATCTGTGAAATGGGTACAACCGGACCACGAACTTCTTCGGATTCTTGGAACAAAGACATGGGTCAGCCCCAAGACTTCTCACTCCATAATCGCATGATGGGTACTTGGATCCAGCTTCAAATATGCAGGACAGGCAGAGGATAGAGGAACACGTAACATTCAGAAAGAAGGACGTTCCCCAAGTCGCGGTATAGCTTCTCCAACAGATAAATCGCAGGCAAGAAAAGACAAGCAAATGTTTTCAACAGAGAACAGGCAAGGAAACAAAAGATGACCGGGTGTCATGGCGCAAGCCTGTCATCCCAGCACTTGGGAGGCTGAGGCAGGAGGATCACTGCAAATTCAAGGCCAGCCTGTACTACATAATGAATTCAAATGCAGCCTGGACTATATAGCAAGATCCCGACTGAAAAAACAAAACAAACAAACAAAAGATGGAGGGAAATCTGGGGTGGGCAAAAAAGACAACCTGAAGCATGATATGAATAGCCAACACATTCCCAAGAAGAAACTGTACCCAGCAAAATAATCCAGACACAAAGTAACAAATGTCTTATGATTGATTCTGTGTGCAACTGGCCCTCAGTATCTCCAGCTTTCAAATCCACAAATCCAATCAATCTTGGATAGGGAATATTCAAAAACAAACGTATCACCGTTGCCAGCACAGATTAGATAGTTAGGCTTAAAATGGTTCCGTGTGTACTGAGCTTCTCCTGTTCTTATAAATCCCAAAACAACGCAGTACAGCCAGTAATTCATACTGCATTGAGTGTGAATCGACTAGACATGACTGGATGCATACAGGGGTGGGTGTGTGGATTCTAGCAAAGAATTCATCATTTTAGAGAAAGGGTTTGAGCCCCCGTGAATTCTGGTATCCCTGGATGTTCCTGAATTCAGCCCGCTGTGGATACTAAAGGACAATTGTATATACAACTTCTAGAGCAAGAAAAGTTGATGCGTCATGACAGAAAGCAGATGTCCCGTTATCTAAGAGGACAAATGCCCACGGAGAGGGGCACAAAAGAACTTGCAGAGATAATGAAAAGAATTTCTGTCTTGTCTGAGGCAGTAGCCGTTCATCCGGGCATTTGTCAAAACCCTCTGAACCGTACACTTACAATGTTGATCAATTATGTCTCAGCGAAGCAGGGAGAAGAGAAATCGAAAAGAATTCTAAACATCCACAAAGATAAAGATCGAAGTTTTTGTCACAGCATTTTTTTCATACCAAGGACAAATTGGAAACAACCTCAAGATGGTCACGCAGGCAGGAATGACAACAGCGATACCAGCTAGGCATGGCGGTACTCGCCGGTCATTCCAGCTACTGGTTGAGGCAGAAAGGTTACGAGTTCGGGGTCAGTCTAGAGACTTAGAACCATCTCAATTAAAAAAAAAATGCATGCTACAGATTCATACTGACGTGGAAAGAATCTTACCGTAGTTGACCCAAAGGAAAGAACAAGATGGCCATATAGGTGTCCCACCACACAAACATGTTTGGTGGAGATGATTAGCGAAGACTTTGCTTCCCAATTAAGAAGTCAGGACTTTGGGGAGGGTGGATTTTGGATGATCTACTATGTTTATCTCTATTTTTCTGAAATATAAAAATTACACCTTTTTAAAAAGACATCACGAATTTTTTGTTCTTGGTTTTTTGAGGCAGGGTCTCACTAGGTAGCCCGAGTTGGTCTGGAATTTGCAGCAAGCCTCCTGCCTCAGTCACCCAAGTGCTAGGATTACAGTGACCACATTCAGCCTTTTTTTTTTTTTTAATAATTCTTTGGGACCAGCGTGGACCCCAAGAAGAGAAAGAAATGGGCTTCTCAGGAGCCCGCCCCGCCGGGCCTGAGCACCTCCAACCAGAAGACAACTAAGTCTGCCTTCCGGGGGCCTGCACAACCGGCGTGGACCCCAGGAAGAGAAACACGCGCTGCGCCCCAGCCCCTGCCCCGTATGGCTACATTGATAGCAACTAAGGTCCATAAAACAACTAAATGCTAGTATTGTTTTGTTCATTTTGCAGGCCTGGGGTTGGCAGCCTGAGCATTTCTTTGGAGGATGACAGTACCAATGTAGCAAAAATGGGGGATTCTCTTCTGTCTTGTCTTTGAGGCCCAATATTGTTCTCATTGTTTTGCTTTATTCTGATTAATTTTTTTGGCCTTATTTTATACTCTGTTTTGATTGGTTTTATTTTTTTTATTTTTTATTTTTTTGGTTTGATTTTACTATACCTGTTGGAATGGTCAACTATTCTGAAAATAACAAGACATACTATAGTAGCTATTGTTTTCATAGTATCTTTCTTCGAAGTTCTGTACCAGTTCTACTGCTTTGTTTTGATTGACTTCATTCTGTTATGTTTTGTTGGATTTTACTATCTTTAAAATAAAATAACAATAATAATAATAATAATAATAATTCTTCGGTGGTGCTAAAGATCGAACCCAGAGTACTATGCAAACTAAGTGCACGCTATATCAATGACCCATACTCCTGGCCCTAAATGCTTATTTTTTTCATGAAAAGGTTAAACTCTGATATCTAGGGTGACAATTTTGGGTTACAAAATGATACACAAATGCAAGCTAGTGATTGCTATAAAAGTGGGGCAGGGACAAACTGGGGGACAGGAGCAAAGGAAGCTGGGACTAGGAAGTGTCCCAGGAGATGAGTTCACACGGGACAGAAAATCAGCATTTTTTTAACAGAGAGAAGATAGTGATGAAGATATCCACCACAGAGCAGCAGTTATGAGCTAGTGACAAGAGGGAAGACTTCTGTCCCCCAGGGAACATTTGGCCATGCCTGGGGACATCTGTGGATGTCCCAAATTGGGGGTACTCCCAGTACTGAGTGGGAGGCAGGGACAGGGTTACTATTCCCACAATGCGCATGACCAGGCGGGTCTCACCACACAGTATGATCCAGCCCAGAACATCAGTTCTGCCCAGTGACTCGCTCTGTTTTTAAAAGAAGAAAACTATGCTGGACGTGGTGGTGCGCACTTGGAATCCCAGCACTCAGGAGGCTGAGGCAGGAGGATCACCATGAGTTTGAGGCCAGCCTGGACTACATAGTGAGGCTCCTGCCCGAAAAAAAAAAAAGAAATAGAAGAAGAAAAAAGGAGGAGGAGGAGCAGGAGAAAGGGAAGGAGGAGGAGGAGAAAATTGTGGCAGTTAATCTGTGTGTGTGTGTGTGTGTGTGTGTGTGTGTGTGTGTTTACTGGGAATGAAACCCAGAACCTCTGCACTGAGAAATGTCCCAAGTCTCTTTTTTTAATCTTTAAACTTAAACCTTTATAGTTGCCCAGTTCATAATAGCTAGATCTTGTAAACAACCTAAATGCCCCTTGACTGAGGAATGGACAAAAAAGATGTGGTATTTCTACCTAATGGAATACTACTCAGCTATAAAGTATGATAAACTAGACATTTTCACTCTTAAATGGATGAGCATTGAAAATATACTTCTCAGTAAACTAAGTAAGTCACACATATGTAACCATTGCATTGTTGCACTTGTGGGATGAGCTGAAACAAAATCTATGTATATAAAAAATTAGTTAAAATAGTTAAGAAAAATTTTGAGTGAAAAGTAGTTTTCACAGGGTCATCTTTAGATTTCAATTTTAATGCAAAATGTTTATTTGAAAATAAGAGAGCAATCATAACAAAAAAAAAGATAGTCATATTGCTGGTTTCTCTTGATTCACTGAGGCAAAAGTTTTGTGCTAATAATTCTCTGGACAATGTTTCATGTCTATATCTTATACCCTAAACAACTGCTGTGAATATAACAATATGCAATGTGCTGATTATTGTTACTCTCCTATTGGCTGGTTGTGAAATTGTTTTACTTTAATTTCTTTTCTTCTGTTTAAAATTTAAAAAATAAAATAAACTTAAGCTTACCATTTTCATTGACATGCAATATTCTGTACGCTTATAGCATACCTCATGACATTTCTAAATACGCATACATTGTGGAACAGCTACCAAGACCTAATTAACGTAGGCACCACAGCACACACTTGCCTTCTTTTTTTCTTTTTGTGCAGGGAGAACACTTAAAACCCACTCTCTTAGTGATCCATGGTGCCTTTTAAAACATCCTGAGCCAGGTGGGACATGCTGGAGTCCCAGCCACCTCGGAGGCTGAGTCAGAAAGATCATTTTAGTCCTGGAATTCAAAGCCAGCCCAGACAACCCGGCAGGACCACACATCAACATAAATAAACGAACAACATTTTTAAATCAGTAAAAAAAAAAAAAAAAGAAAAGGAAGCTGAGGCTGAAGCCCTCGAAGAGCAGCAGCTGGCTCTGTGCCCCTGGCTGCACTGAAAGCAGCAAAATGAGCTTCGGGGAAGCAGGAAGACCCTGCGGGCAGATGGTAGCGCCACTACCAAGCCCGCTTCCTGCCCCCAACACGGCTCTTAGTCACCAACAATAAAAAAACGCACCGGGGACAGCCTCCAGATGGCAAATGAAAGCCCTTATTCGACTGCAAACAAAAACGACTAATGCAATACTTCCAATGTGACACAGACCCATAAAAATAAAGGATGAGTCACCGCCCCATCTGAGAGCAAGGTCTGATGGCCCTGACGTCAGCCCCCAGTCACGCCGGCTTCTCCGCAGCCTCACACTGAGGAAACCCACGTGGCAGGTGGCTCTGCGGGTCACCCCCTCCCGGCGCGGTGTCCCAGCACCACCTGGACACGAGATCCGGGCAGTGACGCAATCCTTTCTGGAGAGTTCTCCTCCAGGGAGGGACACGCGTCACGCCAGAGGACACTTTTCCCTGTGTGACCGGGGGTGCTGAACCACGGCTCTGAATTCCTCTCCTTCTGCAGCTTCCCGTGGAACAATTACAGAAGTCAATGAAATGGTCACGGGGCTCCCTAGAGGCTGGGAGCAATTATAAAACAACAGGCACTCAGGTAGGTTCACGTGTTGGGCCACAGTTCAAAACAAGTGAAAACTAAAATTGTTTTTTTAAAGCCCCCATGCACTAGAGAGTAAGATAACCCATTAAAATGAAAAGTTAAAGTTTTCTAAACCTCAGCCACCAGGGGTGGAAAAAAAAATCACTCAGTCAAAGAGGCAGCGTGGCGTAGTCAGAAAGGCACATGATTCAGGATCAACACAATGGCTGAGTTCCAAACGTGCCGCCTTCCCGACTCCATCATCTGCGTGACCACAGATGTGTTACCTCTCTTGGATCTCCACGTCATCCATTAGGAAACAGCCTATCAAACCAGGATGAGTCGTGGGTGGTTAGTAGGGTTGTTAATCCCATTCATCGTGACTGTGAATCCTGCTGAGTCGGCTTCATCAGGTTAAGCAACACCTAGCAGACCGGTAAAAGCACCCTCCTGGGTGTGTCCTGGTGGATCGTGGAGGTGTGACTTGGGTACTAGACATGGTCTTTTGCCTCTTCCTCTCTAGCCCTGACACTTGCTCAAGTTACTGGTTGCCATCAACTAAGTAGCTTTATTCCCACTATGCCCTCTGCCATGATGTTTTAGCATGAGAGCCAGTCCGCCATGGACTCAACTCCCCAAAACCATGAGCTAAATTAGGCCTGTTCTCTTTTAAACTGAGTCAGAGCCGGGCGTGGTGGCGCACGCCTTTAATCCCAGCACTGGGGAGGCTGAGATAGGAGGAGCGTTGTGAGTTCGAGGCCAGCTTGGGCTACAACGCGAGTGCAAGGCCGGCCTGAGCTACATAGTGCAACCTTGTCTCAAAAAAACTAGGGCAGGAAGTTTGGCTCAGTGGCTTAAGCACCAGTCTGGCAGGCGCGAGGCTGTGAGTTCGATCCCTGGTGCCACCAAAAAAAAAAAAAAAAACTGTCAGGTACTTCATCTCAGCAACGGGAAAGCTAACACAAAGATTAAATAAGAAACTTTATACACAGTTACTGGAAGACAGTACAAACTGAAGAGTAGCTTTCACTGTAATGAGGGTCAATAATAGCAAATCAAAATATAATTAATATAATAATTATTATTATTATTATATTATAAACTCATGAGAAAACTGAGTATTACACAGTCAAATCCTATGAGAATAGCTAAACTTGCACTCAGTGGTAAATTCATGCCCTTCCAAGTTTCAGTTGTATTTATTTTTTAATGTTTAATTTTTTTCAATTCTTATTTATTCATACATGTTTGCAGTACATAATGATTACATTCCTCAAGAGAAACTAGTACCTCTTAACTCTTTTTTAGGTTCTTCATTTTTTTCATTCCCTAACTTATTCTAAAAAGGACTTAGGATTTCACACCAGGAAAAAGGAAAAAATTAAAAAGCATAGCTCAAAATAATAGAATTAAAATAATTAAGATCAGTACAATAGCTATTGAATTGTGAAAAAAAAAAATGATCAATCCAAGATCTGCTTTGCTGAAACAATCAACAAACCATCAAATTTAAACAGGCATCAAAGAGATGAAAGCAACCAGAACAGCATGCTATTAAATCTCAAAGACTTAATGAGATGATTGCCAAGAAAATACAGGTGATTCAAAATAACAGCTGAAATTTAAAAAAAAAAAGAAAAGATTTAAGACTGAATTCCTAACTACCTTACATGAAACTTAAAAAGGCATCTAAGAATTCCTTCTCCCGAAGATTACAGCATCCTAAGAGTTCCCACAAATACGGGAGCTAGAACTCTACAGCATTTAAAATGGAAAACTGCCTCGCTCCCTTAGTGTGACTGGGGCATCTGATAACAAGACCAGATGAAGAGATTGCAAAGCTAAACAAACCAAAAGCACAGCGCAATTTCACCATGAACACAGATGGCAATAATCCAAGAAGCAAAACAAAGCAAGCCTGGCAAACCCAACCCAGCGCTGTGCTAAGAGAATAACTCATCACAACCAGAGTTTACCGCAGGAAGGCAAGGTTGATTGCGCTTTAGGAAGTCCACCGATTTTTTTTTTTTTTTTTTTTTTTTTTTGTGGCACCGGGGATCGAACTCACAGCCTTGTGCCTGCCAGACAGGCACTTAAGCCACTGAGCCAAACTCCTGGCCCTATTTTTTGAGGCAGGGTCGCAGTATGTAGCTCAGGCCAGCCTTGCACTCATGTTGTATCCCAAGCTGGCCTCGAACTCACAACGCTCCTCCTACTTCAGCCTCCCGAGTGCTAAGTCCACTGATTTAAAACTGAAATGAAAGGTTTGACTTTTAGATATGATTTTAATGACTATAATATAAGACACTAAAACTGAATATAATGGTTTAAAAAACTTTTAAGTCAGCCAGGCATAGTGGTGCATGCCTGTAAGCCCAGCATTAGGAGGCTGAGGCAGGAGGATCCTTGCAAGTTCGAGATCAGCCTGGGCCACAAAGTGAGCTCAGGGCCAGCCTGACCTGCATAGTGAAACCCTGTCTCAAAAAGACAAAAAATAAAATAAAATAAAAAAAAGCTTTCAAATCTATTTATCAGTATCATTAACAGATCTGAATTCAGGACAAATATGCTATTCAGTCACTATAATGAACAATAAAAACTGTGATATAGGAACCTGGGAATACACCAGGTATGATGGCTTATCCCTATAACCTCAGCACTCAAGAGGCTGAGGCAGGAAGATTGCTGCAAGCTCAAGCTCAGCCTGGGTTACCTAGTGAGTTCAAAGACAGCCTAGAATATATAGTGAGAGCCTGTACCAAAAAGCCAAAAATTAATTAATTAATTAATTAAAAAATAAAGAATCAGGAATCATCATAACAGAAATACCCAGGACATACAAATACAAAAAGGAGATAATATAAAAGATATGAATATATGAAAAGTAGAATTCTTTTTAATTTAATTAGAATGAAATTGTTTGCAGGGAAATATTACAGTACTTATTTCTCAAATTTTTCCTTGCATTTTTAATTAAAATGTGCAATCAATGCCTAAGCGGATTTTGTATGTGCTGGAAGGGGTAGATTTGGAAAGTCTTAAATTCAAGAATAAAATAGACTTCAAAAAGTATAATAGGAAAAAACAATCTATCAATTATAAAGCAAGGTTTAAATCTATAATAATTAAATGACAATATGGCACTGAGGTAGAAGTAACACAGAGAATGAAACAGAATCAGCATCCTAGAAGCAGACCACACTTTTGGGTTGAATTTAATAGGTGACAAGGAAAACATAAAATGTATCTTTTTTTTTTTTGAGACAGGTTTTTTTGTAGCCCAGGTTGACCTCGAACTTCCCACAGTCCTTCTGCCTCAGCCTCCCCAGTGCTGGGATTACAGGCGTGCATACCACACCCAGCTATTGTTTAAAATAGCTTTAAAAAGAGAATTTTGAATGTTACTGGAATAAAAGAATGTCCCACTGTACCCTTTGAATATGTATGATTTTATACGGCAATTTAAAATTTTAAATATAAAAAGAAACAGCAAGAATCGTGATTCTTCAAAAATTGGAAATCAGGAAATTAAACTACTACTCAGAAAAAAAAATCATTCCACTTCCTTGGTCACGTGACACCAGATGTGATCTCCACTTGGCCGCCAACTCCGCACTAGAACGTTCCGTTAACCCACTGTGTGTCCCACCTGGGGGCTCTAGACTAGAAAGCAAACATGACCACAAACGCCCCCACACCGCTCACCAGCAGGTCCAGTGTCCCCCTACCCTTCACGCACATCTTAGCCATGAGACTTGCTTTAGCACATCTGATGCAGACAGAAGCTAGGAAAAAAAAATCTTGTATACTGGGAATTTATCTCTGGCTGGTCTCGGAACCATAGGAGTATTATATGATCCAAGCCCAAGGTACCCAACTGGAGAATGAGCAGCCACGGGAAGAAAACAACACAAGTATCCCAGCTGACCTCACCAACCCGTCGCCAGACGCGTGAGTGAGGCTACACTGGGATTTCCAGCCACCAACCAACCCATCAACAGATCCCAGATGCAGGAGACAGCTGAGCCTCTCTGCTTGTGGTCAGCCGATGGGTCCACACTGGAAACCCCCCCAGCAAACCCATAAAATCCAGAGGAAAAGAGATCATTACTGTGGAAGCCGGGTGTGGTGGCACACGCCTTTAATCCCAGCACTCGGGAGGTTGAGGTAGGTGGAGCGTTGTGAGTTCGAGGCTGGCTTGGGCTACAACTCAAGCGCAAGGCCGGCCTGAACTAGAGTGCAACCCTGCCTCAAAAACCTAGGGCTGGGAATTTGGCTCAGTGGCATAA
The DNA here is from genome assembly GCA_004363535.1 of Dasyprocta punctata. Classification (NCBI taxonomy): domain Eukaryota; kingdom Metazoa; phylum Chordata; class Mammalia; order Rodentia; family Dasyproctidae; genus Dasyprocta; species Dasyprocta punctata. Next base: position 4,554 of record RJWM01031731.1, on the reverse strand, counting down.
GCACCTGTCTGTCAGGTGCAAGGTTGTGAGTTCGATCCCCAGTGCCACCAAAAAAAAAAAAAATCATTACTGTGGAAAGTTACTATGTTTCATGGTGTTTTGTTACACAGCAGAAGCTAGCTGATACAAGCTCCTGGACAAAGCCCCATCCTTCCAATAAACAACCTCCCATCCCCTGCTCTAAGTTATGTAGTCCTAGTAGATTCCTCCATCAATGGCAACCATGAGTTGACGGAGACCCTCAGTGCTGAGCCAGGACCCAGAGAGGAGAGGCCAGGAAGGAACTGACACATGTGCCATTCTTGGTCACCCACAGCCATGGCACCCTCAGCCCCAGTCAATCCTCCTTTCCTTATTCCTTTCTCACTATAACAGCCTCTTCATCGGGTTCAACTTTACCCAGCTACTTCTTCTTCTATTCTAGGGGCTTCCCAGGATACAGAGATTAATGATACACTCCATCTTATACTTTATATTTGGCAGGGGGAAGCAAACTTGAAGGAAACAAGAAAGATATTTGTGTTGTTGCTATTGTTTTTATCAAAAAAGGAGAAATCAGTTAAAAGTCAAAAAGAAAAAAAAAAACTTTAAGAGACTAGTTCCCTTATCATGTCCGCATGCTAGAAGGAAAAAGAAAAGTTCAGCAAAGTTAATCAGGTCAAGTGAAGTAACGTATGTCTGTAATCCTAGCTACCCTGGAGGCTGAGACAGGAAGACTGCAAGTTTGAGCCCAGCCTGGACTGCCTAGCTAGATTTTTGTCTCCATTTTTTCTTTCCTTTAAATAAGCCCAGCATAGTGGTACAAGCCTGTAATCTCAGCTACTTGGGAAGCTGAGGAAGGAAGATACCAAGTTTAAGCCCACCCTGGGCAATTTAACAAGACCCTGTCTTGAAATAAAAAAATAATAATAATAGAAAAAGGACTAAGGATGTATTTCAATTCAAAGGGTCTGGATCAAACCCCAGTGAAACAGCACAGAAGAGGAGGGGAGGGGAGGGTGGGGGAGGGGAGAGGAAGGAGGAGAAGTAAGGAGGGAAGAGAAGGGAAGCAGCAGAAAGGAAAGAAGGAAAAGCCAGACAGCTTGTGCAAGTTCTGCAGCACACACAGCACTGAGATCTAGCTTCACCTGGCTCCCGGGTGCAGCTCGGTGGCTGCTGCAGGGAATTTTGTGCGATGGTGATATGTTCCACGGTGGCATGGTCTAGAGATGTCAAGGGCGAGGGAAGAGAGAAGGCTTCATTTTAATGAATTTCAACTTAGCCCCGTGGGGCTACAGCGGGGCTACCGTATCAGCCACTGCACCCCGAGTATTGCACCGAGCTGGTTCTGAGCCACCGTCCAAGGCACACTCGGGACATCTTCACGGTCCTCGGTGGTTGAGACAGGGCTCGATGTGAGCCCTGAGAGGTCACGTGATGAAAGCTTGGGAGTCAGGGTGGTGATTACTGCAAGGTGAGTGAAGCCCAGAGCTCGACGTCTTCGGAAGGGACTAAGGTAGCTCTCAGGACCCTGGGTGAGTTCTCAAAGTGGGGGTGATACAACCAGAAGGCTGGCTGCCTCTCTGTCTCTGGCTCCTGTGTCACCGGCAATCTCTTTGGCATGTGCTCCTGCTGTGATGAGACACGGCCAGGGGCTGACATCACAGCCTGCGGGACACTCCTTGAGCTTCCAGCCTCTGTGAGCTAAGCCAGGCGCAAGGGAACACACCTGTCATCTCAGCCCAGGAGGCTGAGGGAGGAGGGTCGCAAGTTCAAAGCCAGCCTGGGTTACTAAGTAAGATACTGTCTCACATTTTTAAAAATAAAATGAAAAGTGCGGGGGATATAGCTGTATGAAAGGCCATGAGTACAATCCCTGATCATTTTTAAAAAAGAATAAAAACTATGAGCTGCAGAAACCTCATTACTTGATAAAGTATCCAGCCACGGATATTTTGTTATAGCAACAAAAAACAAATTTAGACTTCCTCTATGAAGAGCCAGGAGGAAAGTCAGAAAAACCCTCAATAAATATATTAAGATCCTCTGAAATAAAACAGGTAAGCAACACATGTCATCTTATACTTGCTGAGTTAGCAACTAATTCTCATTGACCATTCCTGGCTGTGGCTAGAAACTTTCTTTTTTTGCCTGTTTTGTTTTGTTTTGTTTTGTTTTGTTTTTGAGACAAGGTCTTGCTGTGCAGTTCAGGGTTGGCCTTGAACTCACTTTGTAGCCCAGGCTGGTCTCAAACTCACAGCAATCCTCCTGCCTCAGCCTCCTGAGTGCTGGGATTACAGATGTGCACCACCACACCTGGCTGAAACTTTCCTTTCAAAATCTCCTTTGCCAAACTGGGGAAACCTCCAGAAACGTGTATGTGACGTTTGCACTTTGGGTCAAGAAGAAGATCATCAGTGTCATCTTCTGACTTGTTACACTCTGACTCTCGTCATCTGGGTCTCCGTGAGAGAACTTGATTTTTCCAAACAAGACCTCAGGGCCAATGAGGAACAGGTTCTCATACCCTCCGACTCCTATTTTCCATCCTACCCAGTGTCTATTGCTGTAATTTGCAATCTGCAGCCAAAGATCCTTGTAAACATAATGTTTCCACAGGTCACAAGTCCTCAGCTCACATCAAGCCATGCCTTAGTATCTTCCAAAAACATTCTTTTAAAATTAAAAGTCAAGTAGGCATGGTGGCACACATCTATAATCCCAGCACTCAGGAGGCTGAGGCAGGAAGATCACTGGAAATTCAAGGGCAGCCTGGGCTTCATAGTGAGTTCAAGGCCAGCCTGGAATATAGACAAACCCTGCTTGAAAAACAGTAAAATCAAAAATCAATGTAAAAAAAAAATTGTACCTCCCCAGCCAGGTGTGACGGTGCACACCTATAATCCCAGCACTTGAGAGGCTGAGGCAGGAGGATCACCATAAATTCAAAGCTAGCCTGAGTTATAACAAAGTGATACTCCGTCTCAAAAAAAAAAAAAAAAAGATGACACTTTCCCCTGAACCACACGTGGTCTTGGGGACAGTCTTCCAACCCTTTTCTTCATCAAATGTGTCCCTGCTTGGGACAGCTTCTAGTTCTCTAATCCATGTATTATTTTCCTCTTGACCTTTGTGTAGACTTCATCTTGCCCACCTCATCTTCTGGGCAACCACAAATCCTAAAATAAACATCTCACTTTTTCTCTTGGCCTCGTAAAATTCCTTTCCAAATAAGCCTCATGCCTCCCTCACTTAGAAGAGTGATTTTTGTAGTAAAACTTGTCCTCATCAAGAACACAAAGTTTCCTTCTGAGTCCCAGCATGGGCTTTGTTTGCCCTCCACTAAAGGAGGGAGGTCAGCGGGTACTATCATACTGCAGAACAAAATTCTAAGACATTAAAAAGAGGCTCAAAGCCGGGCGTGGTGGCGCACGCCTTTAATCCCAGCATTCGGGAGGCTGAGGTAGGCGGAGCGTTGTGAGTTCGAGGCCGGCTTGGGCTACAACGCGAGCGCAAGGCTGGCCTGAGCTACATAGTGCGACCTTGCCTCAAAAAAAAAAAAAAAAAAAAACCTAGTAAAAAGAGGCTCAAAGGACACACCATGGTCCACAGCCATGCTCACGGGAAGAATGAGGTCTTAGCTACTTTCTTATCGAGGGCACAAAATACCCAACTCCCACAATGATAAGCAGGGAATATTTGTTGTGGGCCACAGTTTATAGAGGTTTCAGTCCATAGCCAATGGCCCCACGGCAGGCGGCCTGGAAGAGGGGAAACAGTCCACAGCAGGGCAGGCAGGAAGCAGAGAGGGATCAAGGGAGGAGGAGGGAGACCCACCTTCCCAGGCCACGCCCCCAGTGACCACTTCCTCCCATCAGACTCCACCACCCTGTTTAGTTGGCTATAAACACACCAGTGAACCAATCCAGTATCACAGCCCCATGATCCAGTCGTCTCCCCAAACCCCCACCTACAAGCACAGGAGGCTTTGGGGGTGCATCTAGATACACCCACAACGAGCAGCCAGGGTGATCACTGCTGAAAGTGGATCTGAACACAGTGCTGTCACGGAGATGGCACAGGTTAAATAAAGCCCACCAACAAGACAGACGCCGAGTCTGACGCTGGCTCTGTGTCTGAGCACAGAAGTCCATGCTGACCTGTGGCAGGACAGGGCCACCAGCACGCTCACACTGTGGGCCGTGTTTCCCAGGTGACACAGAACAAGCCTGCAGACCACTAGGCTTTCTCACGCTGAGGGACCTGGCCACTCCGCTGGGTCACTCTGCCCTGCGTGGAGCAGGCTAAGCAGCAGCCCTGCCCTCCCACCACCAGACGCAGGGGGTGCACGTGTCCTGCTGAGTAGTCACAACTCCGGACACTGCCACGGGTCCCCTGTGAGGCAGAACCAAAGACTATGAAATTTTTCTTAATAGGCAAACTAAATATTTTGTCTGGAGATTCACACTTGGGTGATAAAACTGCATAGAAAGAAGGAATTGACTACCCCAAAACAGGACAAGGATGAGTTGGGGGGAAGGAGCCATGACCAGGATGGGGGACAAAGCATGGATT
>RJWM01031730.1:0-22138 GCA_004363535.1 Dasyprocta punctata | reverse complement strand
GAGACAAAACACCTGACACTCAAAGTTAAAGACAGAAAGGTTTATTTTGGCTCACAGTTTGTAGAAGTTTTAACCATAGCCAGCTGGTTCCAAGCCAGGGTAGCATGACAGTGGGGCCTGGCAGGGAAGAAACAGCCCATGGCATTACAGGCAGGAGGCAACAAGCAGCAAGCAGCAGCCTCCCTTTCCTTTTATCCCACCCAGGATATAAGACTTTGGGTGATGCCACCCATACCCAGGATAGGCCTTTCCACTGGCCACATCCAGAACTGTGCTAAACCAACCAGTACACTAATTTAGTACCACACACCCTTAATCCCAGTATCACACAATCTAGATCCAGCCAGCTCTGAAAAGCCCCACCTATCAGTGCATGAAGCTTGATTGGAGGGTATCTAGATACAAACCATACCATCTTCATTCTTGGAATGTGCACTTTTAGCTAAATTAAAATCTTCCAAGTTCCTCCTTGCTAACCGTGATAGAGCTAATCTAAGCAACTGCTCTCTTGAATGACTCCATGAATGCATGCAAGGCAGGTCCCATCCAGGCTACTGAAGCTACTCAGGAGGACTGTCACCGGTGCTCACAGGGGCCTGGGAGATTTCCTGACAGCCGGATGCTGTGTAGCCTGCTTTCCTCACTAACTGGTGCATGGCTGCTGCTCCTGAGTGGGCTGGCGGAGGAACTGACAGGTTCCGGAGAGGGTGGATGCTCACTGAGCAGTCCAGTCCTAAGCTGTTCTCAGCGGGTTGGCGTGTGAGCATCCCGCTCTGGGTGGCAGATGCTGGAGGTGCTCCATTCCTTGCCCCGGCACACCAGCTCCCTTTGCTCCCCTTGAGTGGTCTCCAGCCACTAAGATGTGGCCATACTCCAGGCCAGCTAGGAGTGGCAAGGAATTAATGCTTCTGGGAGCAGTCCTGAGTCAGTGGTTAATGGGAACTGACGGGTATGTGACATCACACGACCTTGCTCCTCCCGGGGAGTAACTCTAGGGCATGTTATCTTTGGGTCCCCACTTCCCAGTGGCCTTCACTTGCTCATTAGTCTCCTTCATTTCCTGGTCGTACTTCCCTGCTCCTCTACTGGACCTTCCTGAGATCACTACCTAAAGAACCCACCTGACCTCAGATCTGTGTCTCAGAGTCGCCCTTACAGCCCCAGCCTGGAAGAGGACGTTACCAGTAGCAAGGTAGTGTGTGAGCCACTCGCCTGTCTGCCAGCGAGCGCCAGTTGTTACTACTTCCCTTGCTGGTTATTGGAAGTGTCTTCTGAGTAACTCAACCTAGGTCCTATGATTAGCAAAATTAGTCCCTGGGGGAAATGATGTGTGATGTCCCAGGGGAGAACCCAAGAAAAATGCCTGGAGGTTCTGGAGGTCTGAAAAAGAAGGAAGCGTCTGCCATTGAGGGCTTTGTGGCCTGTATTAAGGACTAGCTCTCAGAGGAGTTTTTGGTGTCTCTTTCTGGATCTTTCCCCTCTCTCCCACAGATATTAGATATTCTGTCTCTTTAGCTCTTGCAGACTACCTCAGGCCATAGAACCGACAAGGGGTAAGCAAGGGCTATCAAAACGCACCAATCGTGGGATTGGAGGCCACCATCCCAGGGGCCGAAGTGTTTGCAGATTTTCTTGACATTCCTCAAGCACAACAGCTACTATGTGGCAAAACCCTTGACCCCAAAAGCAATCATCAAGACTGGCCATGCAAGTGGGAACATGTGATTTAGCTGACAGGCCGATGTCCAGTGCCATGAACGCTGAGTACTGGCTGGGCCCCAGGCTCAGAGCATCCAGAGATGAAGCGGGTACATCCTCAGAAACACAGAAGTAACTTCCTTCTTTTGGGTGCTCTAGTAAGTCCTGCTCCAGTGCAAACAGGGAGGTTGTCAGAGTGGCACTTTATCCCTGTTCAAAAGTCCTGCAGCTCCTTAGCTTATTCCGTTTGTTAGCAAGTATCCTATCACGACACTTCTGAGGAAATGGCCCAGTGTGACCTGTCCTTCAGTTCTCACCCTTGACTCGTGCCCACCACATTCCTGCCCTGCTGGGTTACTAAGCAGGTGCACGTGTTCGTTCCTCCAAGGCTTCGGTTGTCTGCTCTGTCCCTACCGTCCGTCTTAGTTCATGCCCTGCTAACATGTTACCACCGGCAAGGTGCCTTAATCATCCTGCATTTACTTCTCATGGTTCTGGAGGCTGGAAGTCTGAGCCTAGAGAGCCAAGGGGTTCACAGGGCGAGCCCCTCTTCCTGGTGCCCCGTGAGCACACCACACCCACAGAGATCTCCGATTGCTTCCTCCTTTCATCAGGGCATCAGTTCCACCCTTAGGACCCCACCCCCTGACCTTATCTAAACCTGGTCACCTCTCAAAGCCCCACTTCCCTCAGGAGTTAGACAGGGGAGGGAGACACAAGCATAGCACCCCTAAGATTGAGAAATTATTGGTCTCAAGTGCTGTCTGGGTCCTGGAGTTTTTTCCAAAGGTCCCCAGGGTGGTCCCAGTATGAGGCCAGCGCTGAGGACAGGGGCTCCAGCTGCTCTCCTGCCGAAATGCCCCTGCAGGTTGAAGATCCGCCTCGGAGACTCAGCCCTCCCGTGGCCTCCTCTACGCAATTTTCCTGGACTCCTGGAAGTGGTCACTCATCCCTTCCCTGCTCCCTCCACAGCCTCCGTTACAGGATTGTAACCTCCTCTGCCTCCTCTCTAAATTCTGGGCTGCCCAAATAAAACAACTGTGTCTTGTTCACCACTGTTCTCTCCGTTTCAATCCTCCTGCCCCCACGCTGCCGTGGTCCCCATTTGGAATGAATGCATGAGGGTGGGGGTCCGGATAGGGCCAGGGTGGTGAAGGAGCACAGCGCTCTGGCCAGCCAGGCCCCCGCAGACTGGAACCGAACCTGTCCCAGCGACAGCCATTCTTGGTTTCCTCCAAACTCAGGATGCCTGAGCGGTGGGAGAATGGGGAGCCCGACGGCGGCTGCGCAGGTGACGGGAGAGGCTGTTCCTCGCCTGGCTTTGCTTGAAGGATCCTTGTCAGCCTCCCCAGGAGGACCCAGCCCCGCGGCAGGGCTGCGTCGTCTCCCAAGGCTAAAGTCCATCTCCCCAGCCAGGGGGCCTGGAAGTGGCCCCAGAAGCTCCTGGGCTCTGGAGGGGAGGTGGCATAGCCATGGTCAGCTACTGCGTCTGTCCCCTGACAGCGCATCTCTGACCTCCCCGCACCCGGACGGAAGCCTGGCGGGGGAGCGGGGGAGTGAGGTGTGAGCTGTCCTGCCCCGTCCATCCCCAGCCTGGCACGAGGTATGGTTAAGTGTGTCCCCTTTTTAGCTAGAGAAACGGAAGTTCGGGGAATTAAGCAATAAGTTCAGGATGAATCGGCCAGAGAGATGGGACCGGGGGTGAGAAGCCAAGCCCGGAGAACCCCAGGGGCTGAGGAGCAGGACTCTAAGCTGCTGCTGCGGACGGGGGAAGCCTTCCTTCCCTGCAAGCGCTCGAAGTCTCCGTCCCGCTGGGTGACACGCGGGATCGCGATTCCCCTAGACGCCACCAGGTGGCGCCGCCAGACCGCGCGGACGCTGTGCTCGGGCACCAGTAGGTGGCGCCCGGGCCACTCCCGGCCCGACGGCTCTGCGGCCGCCCCGCGCCTTCCTGAAGGGGCCTCCACGGAAGGAGTATCTGCGACTCTGTGCTCCGACCGTTGTCTTCCATCGTGGCCCCTGAGGGAAGTCGCCTCGGGCTCTTGCGCTCACCTCCGTCTCCGAGAAGGGGCGCCGCAGACCGCTGTGCCCTGTCCCACAGCCTCAGTCCTGTCCAGCTCATGCCAGTGCCTGCAATCTGAGCGCCCGAGTCACCTCCTGGACGTCGTTTCTGCTTCCCACCTGGTCCTTTGGGCCCCTTGGCAGAGACACCTGGCGGCCCGGAGCACGATCGGAAGGCCTCGCCCCTGGAAACCCGCGCGGGGAGGGTCTGTGGGCGAGGCCCCGGCGCACGCTGCTGGGTGGTCCTCATGCTGTGGGCTCGACTCCCACTGTGTTAGGGGGACGCCTGGGGACAGACAAGCTGGCAACTGGAGGTGCTGGGCACCCGGGAGACCTGGCCGTGCCCAGGAGCCAGGAAAACACTGGTTCTGGCTCTGTCCAGCCAGCCCGGGCTTGGCCTGGACAGCCCTGTGGTCTGGCTGACCTCTAAGACTGGGCATTCTACCCTGTCACCAAAACAGTAGCTGCTGCTTTGACAGATGGGGGCAGGAGGTGCCTTGGTGTCCCAGACCAGGACCCCGGCACATGGACTGCTGCAGGGCTGCTCTGCTGACCACTGCCTTACTTCTGGGAGAAGGGAAGGAAGCCCAGCCGTAGTAAGCCGCTAATCTGAGTTGCTGTCTTAGTCTGTAGATAAGATCCAACGTTGCAGCTTGTGTCAGAGCCCTTGTTCCTGAAGGCTGAGCCAGACGCTGGGGGTGGGCCCTGCCCAGAAGGGCGGGAACCTTCCCTGACTCTGCCTCCTCCCCAGTTCGGGTGGACCAGGCCACACTGCAGTGGAAGGACCAGACTTCTGACTCTCAGGAAGTTGCTGTCAAGGGCAGAACTGGTTTCTGAGAAAGCCGAGGAAGCGTCAGCCCAGGGTCCCGCTCACACGGGGCCGTGCGTGGCCGGGGGAGCCCTGGCGATGCGCTGGCGTGGTGGTGTGTTGTGGTATCTGTCAGCGCTGTGAAATGCATAGCTTACTCTCATTCTAAATAAATATTCATGTTCATGAATAATTTTCCATGAGTAATTGTGTAGCTTTTTTAAAAGACCTGACTTGCGTGAGTGTCCTCAAATCCTAATCCACCCAGGCCAAGTGGTCCTAGCCCCTGGAGCTAGTCCCGCCTTCCCAGCGTCCTTCCGGGATGAAGGTCCCGCCACATTTCGAGCAACACTGGTCCAGCTCCTGCGTGGCAGCCACCGCCCCCACCGCCAGGAACAGAACCTTAGGGCTGAGTCACAAACTACAGGAGTCAGAAAGTGGGCTTGACAGGCACGCACCAGAGCCGCAGGCCCTAGTTTCACCAGATGGCGGACTGTGCACAGCCCAGTGACGTCAGGAGAGGAGGTGACTGACCCGAGTGGCGGAGAGGAAGGCAAATCAGACTGCCGTTCTGGAGGCTCCGCCGCTGCAGCCCCGACATCCTGCTGCCCGGGAAGTGGTGGCGTGGGCTGCTGAGTCAGAGCTTGGCCTGTGGACAGAGGCTGTCCGCTCAGCCTCGCATCTTAGCAGGTTTCTTGGCCTCTTGCACAAACACAGAAATGACTAGCGCCACCAAGGGCTATTGTGAGGTTCAAAGGAGATAAACGTGCAGGAAGTGGTGCTGTACCCGGTTCTGCAAGTTCTGGAGACACCCCGCTGTCCGCATTATTATGTTTAGAAGGCCGATACTGGTTAGCTCTCTCCAGCACCCCAGTCTGACCTGGGAAAGGGAAAGAGCAAGGCACAAGCCTGAGTGTGTTTCCTCCTGAGCCGTGGGGTCCAGCCCACGCCAAGGCCCCAGTCTCCAGGGCAGCAGGGCGGGCGGGCCCCCGGTGCCCCAGCACATATGTGGGGACAGGCATTCTGCACATCTCCCACCAGGGACCCTCGGCCCTGGGAAACGACTCCTCCCAGCCTCTGCTGTCACTTTCTCAGGGTCCCCAAGCCACCACCCTTGCCGTGGGCTCCCACCGGGTTTTTGTTTTGGCTCTGTCTGCATCCATCATGCTGACTGCTCCAGGCTTGCGCCTTGGACCCTTTGCTTCTTGCCTTCTCCACTCCCCACTCCAGTCTCCTTACTTGGGTGAACATCAATGCCATTTCCACCCCTGACTCCCCCCAGAACTCCAGGCTCCCCAGGCCCACCCAGCACCTCCAGCCTAGCACCCCCCAGCTCAGCGATGGCAGCTCCGGCCTCCAGCAGCACAGCGATACCTGGGGGGCCGTTGGACTCTGCTTTCTCATCCTCACGCTTTCTCACCCTCCCATTCTTACTGGAGAGGCCCAGCACCCCAGGCTTGAGTTCACCCCCCAGAAAAAAAAAAGAAGCAGCTCATTTATTTCAGAAGTTTCCAGGGGACTCTGGTCACGGTTATATCGGTCCATTCACTCACAAGCCCGTGCTGATGCCTGCTGCGCGCCCGGACTGGGCTACAGCCCTGGGGAGTAAACTTGAGCTGTGCAAGCACAGGGACAGACCCCAGAGAGGCTACCCAGAAACCTCTTCCCCTGGGAGGGAGCCGAGCCCCATCCCACACACCGGCTGACTGAGGAACCGGGCTGGGTTTGTCTTGACCCTGTATCCCCACCCAGCTCGCCAGAAGCCAAGCGCGCACCATCACGGCTGGCAGCAGGATGTACAGGGTCAGCTGTAGTTGTTGCCATGGTGACTGATGAGCATCTCTGTTTAGCAGAGAACTTTGAAGATGACTTGGACATGGGAAAACAAAGGGTGCTCACTTTCATCCTCCCTGGCCTTTGTGATGACGACCCTGCTTTTGTTCTTGCAATTAGGATCAGAGCATAAAACCTTTTCAAGTGCTGTAAATTTAAAACATAGGCAATTAAGGACCCTTTCTGAAGTTCAAACCCCCTTTAGTCTCTTTGAAAAGTAGCTGCATTTGCAAGAAAACAGAGAGGACTCTGCAAAGCCTACCTGCCGCTTACCCAGTATTCAGTATCACTGCCCGTATGTCTCTCATTCAGCAAGTATTTAATGAGCACCTATCATGTGCCAGGACTGACCAAGGTGGGCAGCTTGGGGTCTAGAGTAGTACAAGGCTGGCCAGATCTCTGCTCTCTCGGGGCCATGTCGCCATGCCTCAGTTTCCCTAGACTATAATAAGGGTATTGAAGTGGCCCAGGAGTTTACGTTGGAAGTTTTCTAAGATCCATGTGAAGATCTTACACTCTCTCATCTCTGTTTTGGCCTGAGTAGCTTTGCCCTGCTCTGTTTTGAGTATTTGGCTTCTCTGTTAGATATCTATGTATCTATATATCTCTGTATTTTTTTGGTTTTTTTGTACCAGCAATCAAACTCAGGACTTTCTCTACAACATTTTGTTCAGAGTGCATAATTAAAACAACATAACACAAAACAAAACTGTGGGGTGGCCAAGGACGTCCTCACTAAAGCCTTTTCTAAATGAGATGCTCTGTGACGTTGACAGCTAGGAGGGCCGCAAATTCTGCGGGCTCAGGCCGCGCAAGACCGGGTCAATTGCATTTAGGACCTAAACTCTCCTGGGGCAGCTGACATCCTGTCTTCACGTGAGATAGAGCAAGGGCCTGGGTGAGTGTTGGAGGGACATCAGATCCTGTGCCACTTCTCCCAAGCGACCAAGGCCTTCACCTCAGAAGCCACCTGCTCTCCACACCCGGGCCTCCGGGCCCACCCTCGTCCCACCCTTTGGAGTCCTCGGCGGTGGTCCTGCCAGGCTGCTTTGCCGCGCCCACCCCGTGGGGGGCTGGGGTCTGCTCTCACGCCCCAGGGCTGTGCCCAGAGCAGGTTTGCTGAAGGACCCCAGTGAAGGCGCAGGAGCCCTCTGACAGCACAGATTCCTGGGTGCTGCCTCTCCGCTCCGCCCACCCCAGGGTTTCTCCCTACACCCACGTCGGAGGGCGCCTGGGCAGCTGGCAGTCACACCCTCTGCTGCGGCTGCCTGTCCCTTCTCAGCACCCTCCCCTTCCTTCCCAGGGGACTGTGGGACACCAGGCTTGGATGATGAAGGTGACGCGTGCTTTTCTCTTCCAAGGACATTGACGCTGCCCGGGCAGGGGACAGAAGCAGGGCGGGGCTGAGTGCTGACCCCCTCTGTTTTGAAGCACTGCAGGAACGTGCAGGACCAGCCATCTCTCTGCCCCAAGGCACAGCCTGGGACCCCTGCGTGCTCAAGCCCTGACTTTGATCCCTGGACTGAGTCTTGTTGCTTTCTCTGGGATACACACTCCTCTCTCTCTGAAAGCCACTGCAGGCTCTGACGTGGAGAACAGCTTATATTCAGCACCCTGAAAGCAGGGGAGGGGGATTGCCCCACTATGCAGGGCTGTGAAGTTGCTCAGCTGTCTCGTCCAGAGCTTAGAGACCCCTGGGGAGCCAGGACTGTGATCTACATGGACTTTTGGGCACCTGGACCACCCTAGTCTGAGAGTTGACAGCCCCCATCCCGCAGAATAGCACAGGCAGCTCTGCAGACGGTGAGCACCGACACGGGAGGGGCAGCAGCTGGCCCCTAGCTCTGTGGGCTGGCGGGGCGGTGGTGCTCCCACCATGGGCAGCCCTCGGCCTGCGGATTCCAGGCCTGTTTCTTTCGGGCCCAGGGCTTCACCCTCCCCCCATCTGTGCCTCCTTTGCACCCATCCTGGTCCTCCTAGAGCTGGAGACGATTCTGGGCCCTTTTCTCCCTCCTTAGTCCCCTACCTGCCCCTGCCAGGGATGCCCCAGTGTGGGCCTTAAATCCCAGCCCCACTCACGCGGGGGTCTCTCCCTTCCCCACAGTGTACTGAGAGCTCCGTGGACTGAGATGTGGCATTTGCCCCACTTCTAAATGGGAAGGTTGATGTTGGCCAGGCCCTACGATCTGTCACCTCCGTAAGGGCAGGTTGACTGATGAACTGACTCACCACTGTGCCCTGGGAGCCTGGCACAACTCCTAGGACACAGTAGTTGCTCAATAAATGCGAACAAATGACACATAGCACTCGATGGTTAAAATGTGCCCAGAGTACAGCACACGGGAAGGCTCCAGTGCTAGCTGACATCTCTGTGGTCAGGCTGAAGGCTGAGCCAGGGTTGGGGCCTGAAAGGATCCCCCGATTGCCACGGGAAAGACATGGGTGAGGACACAGCCTTGAGAAAACACAGAGCCCTTGCTCTGCGTTGGGCATTCTGCTAAATTCCAGGGTCCTTCTCCAATCTTCAAGGCTAAGATGACCAAAGTTCTGGGCCCATGAACAGCGGGCCGGGACACATGGAAGGTGGGGCCGCCCCTACAGCTCTGTATTTGAGACAGGCAGGTAGGAGTTTTCACCTTGTCTGGGGGGAGGAAGAACTGAGGCTCAGGGGAATGAAGGAGATGGCCATGGTCTCAGGGCCATGGATGCAAGAATTGGGTGTCAGGCAGTGACTGCCAGCCCCTGGGGCCTCTAGGCCCTGCTTTCAAGAAGAGTCAGCAGGCATGCGCCGAAGCGGGCTTTGGAAGGGAGCTCTCTCTAGCACGGAAAGTGTCCTGCCCTTTGACCCAACGATGCCGCTCCTAGGAGCTTTTTGATAACTGACGGTCGCACTGGTGAGAGGAAAGGGGAGGGGGATCGTCTGCTGTGGTATTATCAGGGCCGACCCCACGCAGGGCCGGTCCAAAGTCAGCAATTAGGTGACTGACTGTGCATTTGCACACTGGCCTCCAGTGAACCACTGATACCGGAATCTTTTGCAATCAACATATATTACTTTTGTAGGAGAACAAAAGCAAAACTTTTCTTAAATTATCAAGGTGGTTTGCAAAACAGGGATGGCGTTACCAAAATTCAGCTCCTTGGGCAGCAGCTGTGCCCAGCACAGCACAGCTTGGGGCCTTGTGGAGTGGTTGCCCATCTGGACCAGGGTAGGGACTACTGCACAGTCACTCTTACGTGATAGATATGTTTGTGCCCTCTGCTGTATGCATGCTGTACTTCATAATGGAAATACGAGAACAAGGCAGCAGGAACTTGTGGTGGAGATAGCTTCCAAAAATCCAGAGGGGCAGAAAATCACCACTGGAGAGTACAAATCTCCAGCTTTCTGTGGTTCCTCCCGCACGCATTGTTTCCATTCCCTGGCGCTAAGGGCCGCCAACACCATGGTGGGTGACAAATACCATCCAGAGCCTCCCTGGCTGCGTTCTGCACGAAGCCATGTAGGTATAGATTCATGAATAAATTAGCTTTCCTAAATCGGATCATCCCAGACATGCTGTCCTGCGAGCGCTGGTTTCCCTGAAGAACAATGTGTCTGCAGTATGTCCCATGGCAAATGCTGAACTACTTACTTTTCTCAAGCAGACCCTTGGTGTCCACCGTGCAGGGGACAATCATTCTTGTGGGACCCTCGGCGCTGATATTTGGGAGGCTCCTGGGGCTGTCCTAGTGCAATCCTGAAGTGATACAAATATCTTCAATTCAAAGAGACTCATCATTATACCTGTTTTCTTACATTTGAGTGGTTTCCTGAGTGCCAGGGTTGCAGGGGACATTTCATCTGTCCAGGATGATTCGAATAAATTGGGATTTCAAGATGAGACTAAGGAAGTCACCCTGTCAGTGGCATCTTGGGCTATCTGTGCAGTAAAGGGCAGACCAGAACCTTCCCCAAAGTATCCCAGGAACAGTGTGTGTGTGTGTGTGTGTGTGTGTGTGTGTGTGTGCACGTGTGTATATGTCCCTGCAACTCCCAAATGACAGTTTGCAGGGAGACAGCGTCTTCTACAAGACAACAGTCAATGGAAATCCAATTGGACATAACGGCTGGATTTCTCTCCCCCTCCGAGATGGTGACAACGATTTCTCAGGTGCCTTTTAGTTACAGACACGTATCTGAACAACATAATTGGGTTGGGGCTTTGCAGTCTGCCTTATTGGACTATTGATTATCCGCTAACATCTCCTGCCCTGCGGATGTCTGGACGTGCAGCTGGCATAGAAAATGGGTGCAGACAGTTGGAATGAGAGGTGTGGGGGCCTCCAGGGAGCTGCATCTGAGGCTGAGGTGCCTCCCGGGGCCCCCTGCTGCCCAGGACCACTGGTGAGCACCCGCCTGTGGCTCCCACGGTGAGGGACACCAGCTGCCCCACGCCACGAAGGTCCAGGAAGAGAGTCTCAGCATCCACTGCCCTGGCCTCACACCTGTGTGACTCTGGGCACAGCGCTGTCCCTGTCTGGGTCTGTTTTCCTGTGTTCAAAGCAATTGTCAGCCCTCACGCCCATGGGGGCCCCCGGCACTGACGCACCCTCTCAGCACAGGCTCATAGCAAGTGTAAGCTGAACATAAGTAGTGTAGAATTTTTTTTTTTTTTTGGTACCGGGGATTAAACTCATAACCTTGTGCCTGCCAGGCAGGCGCTTAGGCCACTGAGCTAAATCCCCAGCCCTGTTTTTTGAGACAGGGTCTCACTATGCAGTTCAGGCTCATCTTGAACTCACAACAATCCTCCTGCCTCAGCCTCCCAAGTGTTGGGATTAAAGGCGTGCGCCGCCACTCCCGGCTTTTAGAATTTTCTAACTGACACACTGAAAATGTAAAAAGAAACCAGTGGAACCAGTTTGAATAATGTATTTTATTTGACCCAACATGGCTAAATTATTATCATTTCAACATCTAAATGATATGAAAAAAGCTAATAGTTTTCAGCTTTGCATTCTGTCTTTAAAGTCCGGCATGAGTTGTCTATCCCCAGCACATCTCAGTCCAGTCTGGCTGTGTCTCAAGGGTTTCATTGCCACAGGTGCCTGGTGGCCATGGGATTGGATAGCAAGGCTGTGCCTGACCTGAGCGCAGAGCCCGCTCCAGCCCCAGGGCTTCGATGGCCAGGCCTGGGCCAGCCCCGCGCACTTGGGAACCTACTCTGCGCGTAGGCAGGAGAGGGAGGCCCAGTCCCTCTGCTTTCGAGGAGCTGAGGGTCCAGAAGAGAGGACAGGAGAGGAGCGGAGCAGACGGGAAGGGGAAGGGAAAAGGACAAGCCCCGATGAAACTGCCGGGAAGAGTGTGAGCTGGAAAACGCTGTAGTGGGAACTTCAGCAGGGCTTTGGTGCTCCCTGAGGGGGACCCCAGGCCAGGCTCGGGTTATCTGAGCTTTGATTTTTGTACCCAAGAGAGGACTTGAGTGTGGTTTTGGGGCTAGGAATAGGATAAGCAAATTAGAGGAATGAGGAAATCAACACAAATGCTGTTTCCGGGGCATTGATGGAGCAGATGATAGAGTTTGGGGTGGCATGGGGTACACTGTAGACAACCTCAAGAACCAGTAAAAGAGTTTAGGCAGGAGGTACTGTATTAGAGAGCCACCTTATGCTTTTGAGCTGGGTCGGAGTTTGTTGAAAGAAAGTCAGACTTTCTGCAGATGAACTAAGTCCCTGATGAACTACAGGCAGTCCGTGTGCTGGGGAGGCCCGTCAGGAGGCTGCTGGAGGTGGAGGCAGGGATAGAAGGAAGGGCAGGCATCCGGGAGAGTCGGAGGAAGCCTGCACTGTGGCTCGGGCCTTCAGCTTCACGGTGACACTGTGCCATGCCATGACATCAGGCATTTTGCTTCTGGCTGAGCTCCCCTGGTTACTAGCAGGCAGGGCACTCTGGGAAGATGATCAGCCTCCACAGAAGCGCCAGGTCAGGAGGGGCAGAGGTGGGGTACCGGGTGCTTCGGGGGTCTCCTGGGGAGGAGAGGCATGAATGACTCCACCACTTGGGGCTTTAGCCTGTGAGGAGACAACCTCTGGCTGCATCCTAAATCAAGCGGGCATTTGGTCAGACAAGGGGTGAAAGGTTATTGAAGCCAAGCGAGGTGGTTTGAGGTATGGGCTTAGATAGGCCCCCGTTGGCCAGGTGGACATTCTGGGCAGAAGAAGTCACAACACAGAGTCTCCTGGCTGGGCTGTCAGGGCAGAGGTCCCCTAGGCGCGGGCCTATTCACTGAGCCAGTGAGTCACCCTCAGATGGCAAATTCACTGCTTAAGCAACCAGGGAACTTGAGTCAATGCGGGCACATAGAGCTCTTTCTCTGCCAGGCAGCCTGGAGCTCTGGGGACGGGGGATGGGGCTGTGAATGGGAGAACTAAGACCCCACCGAACTACGCGGGCGGTGGGGGAGTGCAGAAGCCAGACGGTAACCAGTTACATGATTAAAGTTTGAACTAGGTGAGGACTGGAAGTTTTGGGGACCTATCAGCATGGACTCATCTGTGTAGGTGTCAGAAAGAGCTTTCCTGAGAATACTTTCCCACTGTTTACCGTTGACTTACTGTGTCCTGACCAAAAAGACAGAAAGGATAAGGGAAGAACTAAAAAGGGGAGCGGAAAAGATGCTGTAGGCAGTAGGAAGGCCTTAGCAAAGGCCCTGGGGTAGGAGAAGGAGCACAGGGCAGGTAAACAGGAAGGAGACAGGGAAGGAGAATGTGACAGTCAGACAGGGCAGAAGAGCCTCCCAGGCAGAAGCGGGTGGCTGAGTGTGGTGAGAGGCTGGGCGGGGGACCTCAGGCCGGGGCTCCCTGGGCTGGGAGGCCGGGGTCCTGAGTGTACACAAAGACGCCGGAAGTTGAGCAACAGCCCAGACAGTCATCAGGGAATTTGATCTTAGGTGAGAGGACAATGACCATGTGACAAATTAAGATGGAGAGCATGGCCAGGGCTGAGCCTGGCACGTCCCACTGGGGCCACACTAAGGACATCTGACATGATCCTGAGTGTGAGCCGTGGAAGGGCTGTAGACCGAGAGTGCCATGGCCGCCGTGGCTGGTGAGGAGGGCTCCCTAGGGGAGGCCAGGTGGCCCCTGGGCTTGTCACTGGGCGGGCATCGCACTAGTCCAGATGAGAGAGGAGGACAGAGCCTAAGGTGAGAAAAACAGTGCTCTCCGGTCATTCAAGAGATGCAGATGAAAGTAACACAGATTCCACTTCAGCCCAGAAAGAATGGCTGGTATTAAGAAGTCAACCAATAACAAGTGCTGGAGGGCTGTGGAGAAAAAGGAACCCTTCTCCACTGTTGGTGGGAATGCAGGCTGGTGCAACCACTGTGGAAATCAGTGTGGAGATTCCTCAAGAAGCTAGGATTGGAGGTCCCATTTGACCTAGCTATTTCCCTTCTGGGTATCTTCCCAAAAGAACTAAAAACATCCTACTTCAGTGATATATGTGCACCTATGTTTATAGCAGCACAGTTCATAATAGCCAGATTTTGGAAACAACCTACATGCCCCTCGACTGAGGAATGGACAAAAGAGATATGGTATTTCTAGATAATGGAATACTACTCAGCTATAAAGAATGATAAACTAGATATTTTCACACTTAAATGGATGTGCCTTGAAAATATACTTCTCAGTGAACTAAATAAGTCACACATCTGTAACTATTGCATTATTGCACTTGTGTGACAAACTGTAAGAAAAATCTATGTACGTATAAAAAAAGTTAGTTAAGATAGTTAAAGAAAAAAATTTTGAGTGAAAAGTGGTTTTCACAGGGTCATTTTCAAATTTCATGTTTACTGTGAATTGTTCTTCTGAAAATAATATAGCATTCATAACATTTGTGTTTCTTGCTGATGTTTTTCTAATGTCCTATACATTCTTTTTTGCTATAAAAAAAACAAAAACAAAAACAAAAAACTGTGCTCCTTTTGCTGCCTGGCTCTTCTGTGGTCCTCAGCTGTGGCGAATGTCTTCAGAGAGGTTGGTGATTCTATTAAAGTGGCCCAACCTGGAGACCCACATTTACAGATAATGCTGCATGAGGCCAGTTAATTCAGTGATTGAATTATTAAGTTAGGGCAGCCATCGGCAAGGCATCCTTCTCACAAATTGACATTTGCTTTGCTGTTTCCTCTCTCTTAAAATGGGAACAACTGATTAGGTTAAGTTTTATACAGAAAATCGTTTCTTTGTTTGTTTGTTTGCTTTGTTCTGTTTTTTTGCAGTTCCTATGTGACCCTCAGAAAAGCAAGGGAATGAAATGGATTCTTTTCCTTGTTTAATTGTAGTCTCATTTTTTGCATGTATGTCAAACAATATGTGTATGTTAAAGGTGACATCAAAAGAAAAATCCTCTAGTTACATGAGAGATTCTGGGTACCCTTGAAAAGAATATTGTTCAGTGTAGATAAAAATCAGTCCAGTGGTTGATACTATTGTTACATCTTGTGATATTTTTGTTCAGGTGTTTTACTAATTGCTGAGAAAGTGATTGCTCATTTCCGCTACTTGAATTATGGGACTGTTAATTTTCCCCTCTATTCTATCCATCTCTATTTATATATTCAGCATCCTATTATTTGTGCACATTAAGACTCATCAGTCTTCCTGTTGACTGACATTTTATTATTATGAAAGCTCCTTCTTTATATTTCTGCTTAAAGTTTTGTCTTGAAATCTACTTTATCTGAAATTGTTACAGTAACTTTAGCCTCGCTATATTTATAGTTTGCATGTGTTGTATGTTTTCTATTCATTTCCTTTCAACCTATGTGTGTCTTTACATTTAAAGAATGTCAAGCTGGGTGTGGTGGCACACGCCTGTAATCCCAGCACTCAGGAAGCTGAGGCAGGAGGATCATTGTGAGTTCGAGGTCAGCCTGGGCTACAAAGTCAGTTCAAGGCCAACCTGAACTGCATAGTGAGACCCTGTCTCAAAAACAAAAACAAAAACAAAAAAAGAATGCCTCTTATAGATATCATAGAGTTAAGATTATTTTTAATCCTATTTTTATTGTATTACCCTTCAGTGTTTCATGTGATATTTTATATGACTGCTCATCAGATATCATTTTATTTTGGTGGTCTGTTTGAATCCTCTATTTTTTGTTCCTTCTGTTCTAGCTTTTAAAGTGATTTGAATGCCTTTTATTATTCCACTTAATTTTCATTTTTCAGTTATCTGTTTAGTTATTCTTTGTATTATTTTTACAGTGGCTGCCTTGGGAATACATAACTTTTCAAAGTTCATTGACAGTTAATGAAATCTGGGTACATAATAGCCACATGACTACGCCATCCTTTAAGTTACGGTTGTTCTAAAGTGATATAGCTATACATGCCACAAACCATCAAGACAATGTTATACCTTCAATTTTAAATAGTTAAAGATGTCTAAAGAAAACAAGACGGAAAAGGCAAAACAAAGCAATTCACCCGAGCGTCTCCTGCCTTCTCTCAGCTATTTACCTTTCTTCGCGCCCTTGTTTGCTTTCTGAGGGTCTGGTTTCCAGCTGCCACCATTCCCCTGGCTGGAAGCAGAGCAAACCCCTGCCTGCCCCTGGGCCGTGTTTTCCCTGCGAGCCTCTGTGTCCAGCCACGCTCTGCGCTCACCTCCAACAGCACCTTTGAATGGAAATACCAAGGCGGGCGTTGACCTTAGATACAGAAAGCAGAGTTGATCATCTGCACAGTTCCGAACACGTGGTGATCAATGGTCCTTGACAGACCCGTTTCTTGGTTAATCTCCACTTATCCCTACTTTCTGGCCTCACCCCAGGTCCCCATTCCTGGGTTCCTTCCCCATGAGGATATGCTGCCCCGTGTGTGACCACGCCCTGGGACAGGAAGGGAGCACCTGGAATGTGCTTCCATACGCCCATCTGGGATTTTGATATTGAACTTACTTTTCTCCTCCTCCTTCTCCCCCTCTTCCCCTTCTCAAGACTTCTTAGAATCTGCCTGCAGAGATGCGCATGATCTGTACATCACCTGCCAATGGCTGCATGGTGCTCCTTAGCAAGAATCTTCCACGTCGCCCGCCATCTGCAGGGGATACATTCCAAGACCCCCAGTGATCCCTGAAACTACACCTCAGAGTGAACTCCATACATAGTGTTTTTTTATGTATACCTGTGATAAAGTTGAATTCATAAATTAAGTACAGTAAGGGATTAGCAGCAAATGTTAAAGTACAGTTATTATAACAAATGATTATAAATGATCTCAAAGTATCTTACTGGGTTGCATGTGCTCTTCCCCTCGTGATGACAGTTAATGAAGCTCTTCATAGCTTTTTCTGGCATATCCGGATTACAGGAACTGCTGCTCCCACACTCGGGGTAGGGGGGCAGTTATTAAGTAAAACTGGGGTTGCTCAGACACAGCCCTGCGCGGCCGCATCGGCAGCTGTGGTGGCTCCGATGGTAACTGGCTAATGGGCAGGCATCAAGCACGCAGGACCACGGGCTGATTCACTTCCTGGCCTCGAGAGAGCGGTTCAGCACAAGATTTTATCAGGTTACTCAGAAAGGTCTGCGATGTAAAACTTATCAATTACTTCTGGAGTTTTCCATTTAATATTCTCAGGCCATGGGTGACCATTAGTAACTGAAACCTCAGAAAGCAAAAGCTCACCTAAAGGGGAACAAGTGTGTTTCTCTCTTAGCGATGGAAACCAAGATTGCCTCAACTCCCCATTTCCACAGGCAATGCTGGAGCCACTGCCCTTGTCCCCTGGGGCCCTGGCAGGAATTCTCTGAGACACAGGTGGAGAGAGAGAGCAGCTTTGGCGCTGTCTTGCCTCAGGTTTCTGGTTGTTCTCAACCTCCTGCTGCCCTGCCCTGTCCTGTCTGAGTCTGCAGCGAGCAAAGAGTCCCTCCCTGAAGCCATCCCCAGCCTCTTGCCTTTGTGCCACCAGGAGGACCAGCAGAGCCCTGAGGGTGTCTCAGTCTGCTTGTATATATGAGGCACAAGGTAAACAAGGCCCCTCTATCAGAAGCTTCATTTTTCAGCAAGTGCAGCTGAGGCCACTAGTCCTGGAGGACCAGCAGCCTGAAGGCCAGGCTACAAGAACCAGTGGGGGCCCTGCACAAACACTGAGGTTGCCCCCACCATCCAGTGCTGTGCAATCTGTCCCTGCTGAGCAACTCTAGGTGCACAGGATGCTGTTCTGGGGACATATTATTATTAGTAGAGGTAGTGGTAGTAATAGTAGTAGTAGGTGTGGTGGTACATACTGAGGAGTGAGTGAACTTGGAGGCTTATGCTGTGTAAGGCCTGTGCTCTACCACTGAGCAACACCTCTGCCCCCTGGAGAGCTATTTTGTTTGGTGTCCTTGGGTAGAGAAAGAAGAAGGAAGAGAGGCCCAGAGATCAGAGGATGGGAGCTGATTTAATCCCACCAGACACTTCCTGATCACTGCCAGAAGGGCTGCCTACCCCCGCTCCAAGGAAACAGTCCCTTTTCCTTACCACCCACAGATGGCATCGCCCCACTTCCTGTTGCTGCTGGTGCAGTGGGCACAGTGCTGTGTTTCCTTGCCACTGTCATTTCTCTTTACTCTCCAGCTTGTAACCATTGTGGTCCCCTCTGCTCCTGCCTGCTGCCTCCCTCACTACTCTCAGCTGGCTCTGCCACCTTCATACCCTAGGACCACAGTGTGTCCTCGGGACACCTTATTCATTTCTATTTTCATCCATTGTTTGTGTTTCACAGCCAAACGCTTGGGGTTGGGTTCATTTTTCCTCCATTCCCAAAATTCTCTGGTCTCTAACCCCCAAGAACACCTGCTCCTTCTAGTACTCAATACTTAAGCAAGAGAGACCTTTCTGGGCATGGGGACCACCTCTGTGTCAGGCACTGTTCAAGGATCACCTCACTGCTCTTTATTTTTATCCTCAAGTGACAAAGGAGAAACTGAGATACCTGAAGGTTAAGTAACACACTCAAGGTCATATACCTTATAAAAGTGATGAGCTGGAATGGGATCTATGGCTGTATTGGTTTGTCCTGTGTCCCCCCACCACCCAAGGCCTCATGTAATTTGGATGGGGCTGAGTCTGGTGTTTGTGATTGGTTTGTTGTCTAGTGGTGGGATTGGCAATGTGAGTGCTACACAGCCCAGGGGTGGAGCCAACTTACTGTAAGGGCAAGAGGGAGCCGCTTTCTCTATCTCTCTTGCTGGGTTCATGCCTTGCTGTTTTGCAGTGACCATGAAAG
Organism: Dasyprocta punctata; assembly: GCA_004363535.1. Lineage (NCBI taxonomy): Eukaryota > Metazoa > Chordata > Mammalia > Rodentia > Dasyproctidae > Dasyprocta > Dasyprocta punctata. Next base: position 3,473 of record RJWM01031730.1, on the reverse strand, counting down.
GTGGCCCTGCCATGCCATGCTGCCTTGGAGCCAACTAAGTATGGAATGAACCCCCCCAAGAACTGTAAGAAATAAAACTTTCCTTCCTTAATTTTGGGCATCAAGTATTTTGTCTCAGCAATGAGTGACACAAATCATAACATTCTGCCCCTGGCCTCCCAAAGACTCATGCACATGCCTTTATGCAAAAGGGATTCAGTTCATCTCCAAGAGTTGCCAAAGTTCTAACAGTTTTGGCATTGCTGAAAAGTCCAAGTCCCAAGTCTCCTCTGAGATTAATGGCAAACTCTTAGCTGGGAGCCCCTGTGCAAATGAAAAGAAAGTTAAATACTTCCAACATTCAATGGTACAAGATAGACATTTCCATTCCAAAAATTACAAACAAGGGTACAAAGGAACAGAACCAAGGCAAGACTAAAATCTGGCAGGGCAAGTGTTAAGTCCTATAGTTCCATGTGCAGCACATCTAAGGCAATCTGTGGCAAGATGTGAACTCCAAAGGGCTTGGGTGACTCTGCTCCTATAGTACTTATGGTGGTTGTAGCCTCTATGGCTTCTCTCCTGGGCTAGCTTTGTTCCCTCCTTGCAGTTTTCCTCAGCTGATTCATGTTCCTGGCTTCTCCAACCTTTCTTGGGTGTCCACTGCACCACTGGCTTCACACTAACAGCTTTATACACTGCCCTTTCAGGGGCACACTGCCTGGCTTCCCAGGCCTTGCTTTGAAATCTGGGTGGGAGCCATCCTGACCCTACAACTCTTCGATTCTGCATGCACCTAAAACCAGCACCATGTGGATGATTCCAAGGTCTGCCACCAGTTGGAGCAGTAGCCAGGCTTTCCTCTTTCTTGACTGTAGGAGTCAAGTAACTGAATTGCTGAGCACTCTGAATCCAATTCAAGGAACAAATTCCCTATGGTATGGCCATTCTGAAACAATGGGCTCTGCAGCATTCTTCTCAAAGCAAAGTCTTCAAAATCTGCAGTTCTGAGACTGGAAAGAATGGAGTCCTCCTTCTTCTAATGATGCCCTCAGAACATCTGATCTATTCTTCCATTGCTTCTCAGCAATCAAAATCTTCTCTGCTCTATCTTTGCAGTTCATAGCTTTATTGGTGCTTCTTTCTAGCCAATACACAACATTTTAAATCATTTATTGACCTCTTTGCTCTTAATTCTCAACATAGATCTGGCTAAAAGCCCCCAACAGCAGCCATATCACAGCCTCAATGGTAGACCACCTTGAAATTTCTTCTGCAAGATTAATTAGTTTTTTGCCATTAATCTTAGTCTCAAGCAAAGAACTGGACATGAGGAAAATACAGGCAAACTTTCTGCCAAGCCATAACACGTATCATCTGTAGTCAATAGCTAATACAGTCCTTCTCCCCAGTAGAAATGTCTCAAGCCTGTCTTTCCCAGCAAGATTTCTGTTAGCCTTGTGATCTTGTGAGCTCTGACTGAAATCTCCCATACAGTACAGCCTAATGCATTCCAGTGCATTTTTCTACTGGTATTTCTGAATTTTCCCAAACTCTTCCTAAAAAAATCATTCCCAAAGACCTCTGAACCACCTGACCAGGTATATTCATAGCAGTGACCCCACTTCTGGTACAAAATTCTATTTTAGTTACTTTACTTGACATCCAAAGTTTTTTTTTAAATTTAATTTAATTTTTAAAATTTATTTTTAAGGTTAAGAACAAGATGGCAGAACTGTAAGCAGCAGAGTAAATAGCCTCCCTGAGAGACACCATCCAGATGCTGGAATATAGCAACATGGGGAAGACAAGAAGGAAGCAAGTGGGTCCTCTGGACCCAGGAAGAATCTAAAGTGAGAACTGAAGCCCACAGAAAGAGTAAAAAGAAACACTTAAACAAAGAAGGTGGTAGCTGGCAGTGCCTCTGCCCGGAGCCAGACCCACTGTGTGAGACGACCTGCTGGAACCTGGAGACACACAATCAAGGTGCTGTGGCAGTGGTGACCCTGGAGGTCTCTGCTGAGAGACAGGCAGCATTGGAGGAGAGTGACAGTGGACAGGGGGAGCAGACCTGGAGAACTGTGAGTGCAGCATTCCTCACCCTCCTGTGTGAAGGGGAGATTGGCGGGGAGACATCTTGGAGTTGGGTTGGGGACTCCTAGCTGGGCACAGACCTGTGGAGTTTGCTCAGGCTGAGCCTTGCCCCTGAGTGCATATTGGGGGCCACCTCAGAGGGTCCCTGCAGGTGATTTGCTTGGTCTGGAGATGGTGGCTCTGCATGCGCTTCAGGTGTGGTGGTGGAGAATCCACAGGTGACTGGCCCAGGTTCACAGGTGGTGACTGGCCCCTGCATGCACCCCACCAGCCATCAGGGAGCCAAGGCTGGCTGGGGAAAGGCAGCGGATAGTGCTGTAACAGCGGCCCCAGTGGCAACTATCAGATATCCATAATTAGCACTGGCTAGAAGAACCAGTTTCACATCAGAGAAATTTCAGCCAATGCAAGGAGTGCCTGTGTCTCCAGTACCCATTTGCCCAGAAGAACCCAGAAATATGTCAAGACAAAGAAGCAAAAGGCAGTCTCTGGCCTCCAATTCAAGCAGAGCAAGTCCAGAAGATGCAGACACAGAAGAGATTGGGAGTCCCACAACTGAAGTTTCTGAGGTGATGGCAACTGAAGTAAAGAAACAACTTCAGGAGGCTATAAAAGAAATTAGAACAGAAATACTAACTCAACTAAAAGAAGAAATGAAAAACATAATAAAAGAACTGTTAGGCAACTCTAAAGGAGACATAGATAAAAATGGAGCATAGGAAAATGAGGGAAATCTTGAATAAGCAATACAAAAAGATTTAGAATACATGAAATAGATTTAAAGAGATAACCAGGAAATCAAAAACTCCAATGAAAGTTGGCAAAACCACTTGAAAGAAACTAAAGATAGACTTTCAAACCTTGAAGACAGATTTGCAGCTTGTGATGGTGAAAGGAAAGATTTCTTAAAAATAACAAGGAACCTGGAAGTAATGATTCAACGGCTGCAAAACAACCCAAAGAAACATAACTTAAGAATAAAAGGTGTGAGTGAAAAAGCAGGGGTCAGTACAAATGAAATTAAAAGCTTATTTACAGAAATAATTTAGAAAACTTCTCAAGCATGGGAAAAGGAAGTGACTTTCAGATAAGTGAAGCATATAGAACTCCAGCTAACTATAACCAAAATAAATCTACACCCTGACATAATAATCAAGATCCCAGAAATTCAACACAAGAACAGAATATTAAAAGCTGTTAGGGAAAAGAAACAGATCACTTATAAAGGAAAACCCATCAGAATCACGACAGACTTCTCAACACAAACCATCAGGTCAAGAAGAGCTTGGAGTGAAGTATTTCAAGTCCTGAAAGAAAGCAACTTCCAACCCAGATTGATGTACCCTGCAAAACTATCTTTCAAAATTAATGGAGAAACGAGATACTTCCACAACAAAGAA
>RJWM01031729.1:0-22126 GCA_004363535.1 Dasyprocta punctata | reverse complement strand
ACTTTAATATCAAAGTTACCCAGCTCTTAAGTCACAGTTCAAGGTCTTATCATGGTCCAAAGAGAAGGGAAAGACAGTGTAACCAGAACTGGCCAACATAGTTTTGTATATGTATTTAAAAAGACGGCACAGCAGAAGGGAATGCAATCCTGGAAATGCAAGCCCTTAAGAAGCAACATTATTATGATAACCCTCTTCTTTAGAAAGTTATCATTTCTATCACTGATATCACAGGCTAAATTATATTTTATGCCACCTTCAGGTAATTTTTTAAAAAATTTATTTTTAATTTAATTTTAAAGGGAATAAAACGGAACAATAAAACGAATCGAGACAGTGATAAGACAGTAGGAAATCTACAATAGTTACTATCTTGCATATTGTTGTCTCCTAAATAGTTGCTCAGACTGCTGGCTTTAGGCTTGCAAAGACGAATAGTATAGTTCCTCTGAATCAGCTGGTTGCTCACAGTGGGGCAGGTGGGTGGGGGACGCTATTCTGTCTCCGTCCTGCGTTCAGGCTGACTCACAGTTGGGAGCTTAGCTTCTTTCACCTTCTGGTAATATTTGAGGCAGTAGAATGCAGAGACATCACAATGAGTCCCACTTAATACCAATAACTACAGATAGACCAACACTTCCACAAACCATTTCCTTTTTCTGATTGACAGTTAAATACATTTATAATCCACAGCTTAATAATGAAGGGTCATACACTAAAGTCAACACATATACTGAGCATTTCAGTCTAAGCTTGTCCATGTATACAACTAAATCAGTTACAACGTATGGTCAAGCAGACAACAGGGTTACAGGCATTAAACTTCATCTTGCACACTGAAGTCAGACATACAGGGCAAATTTGGAGCTTTTGTATTTATGTTTATTCTTCATTTGACTTTTAAAACACTACCTTAATTGAATATTGAAACAAAAACAATAGCAAGTAGTAAGCATCTGATGGTTATAGTCCTTCACAGATTCACTACTGCACACTAAATACCAGCAGTGAGTATTATTCACTGGCCCCATTAAGAGGTCTGACACTGATCACCACCTCTGGGATAGTGTTCGTCATTCTTTTAGGCTTCTCCTTTATAATGGTGCCATCTTTCCTAATTTGGATCAAAGTCCAACAGTTCTACCTGGTCCATTTCATCAGTCTTTTCTACTTCTTCTCGGGTAAGAGTTTTTCCAGCAAAGAGAGATTGTCAGGAGAGAGATAGCCATTTTCAAGGAAGTTTACCTCAAATTTGATTATATGACCCTTTTCATATGGTCTATGGTAAACTGGCATGCCTTCATTTAGCACAAACTTGATGTCTCCCTGCTTGACAATTTGATGTGGATGAGAGGTGATGACTGTGGTTCAGTTGTTGAGTGGGTATTGGCCCTTGGAAGCCACACAGTGCTTCAACCAGCTGTATACCCATACACATCAAAAAAGTCCTTGCTGAGTAAAAATGGTACACTCCTTCTGATGTTAACATGATGATAGTATCTCCTGGCTCCAGTCCTGGTTCTTGGTCTCCTTCACTGTGGAATGTTATGTTCTGGCCATCTTTCATGCGTTTGTCAATAGAACTTCTAGAACCTTCTCTCTATCTTGCTTCTGTTGCAGCTTTTACATTTGTCTTTGGGACTGATGTGTTCCCCATGGCCCTAGCACTCTATGCACACAGACTGAATTTGCTAAACCATTCCAGGTTCCTATCTGATGAATTCTTATTTGCATTCCAGTACCTCGGCAGTTGGGACAGCACTCCACGGCTCCTTTCTTACCACCTCAGCCTTCACATTTGTCACAAATCAAATTCTTTTGCAGAGCCAGTTTCCTCGTGGCACCATTATATAAATCTCCTAAGGTAACTGAGAGGTGATGCATGACATTTTTACCTCTCCTTTCTCTCTTCATCCTTCCTTCTCCTCCAAAAAATGGATGAAAGATACCCATGGGGGAGCCCAGACCACCACCTGTTCCACCCTCCTTAATTGCCCGTTCTCCTTCTTTGTCATATAATTCACTTTTCTTGGCATCAGAGAGAACTTCATAAGCTTGAGAAATCTGTTTAAACATTTCTCTTTCATTTGGATTCTTATCAGGGTGGTATTTCAAAGCCAGTTTCCTATAAGCCTTTTTCAGTTCTTCTTGGGTGGCAAAACATTGTAGTAAGTAGTTTCTTTCACCATTTTCTACAGGTGGTGAGCAGTGTGGGCCGGAAGGGAGGGAGCAGGAAGGAGCGCGTAGCTGTGTGCATGTCGGGCAGTCGCTGCTCCTCCACCTCACAGTGCATTTTGGAAAGTTCCCAATTTAGTGATATAGATAGACCTTGTCTCAAAATAACAAGAGGAGAGGGTTGCTGGTGATATAGCTGAGTGCATAGGCCATGGATTCATTCCCCAGTATCAAAACAAAAAAATTTGGGTGTGCTTTGTTAAAGTTTCTAGAGTATTGATTGTCTCTGATATATATTTGATAATTCTGTTTGGATTCATCTGATTATAGAGATGATACATCCAATAAATTCAGAAATTTATATCATTATTTAGTCCTCTTCCCTTTTATATGTAGATCAAGACTGGGCCTAAGGAAAATTGTGATATCTGAAGGATCATTCATAGCTGACCTACTTTACTACTAAAGCCCCAGGCTTTAAGATATCTGAGTTCTCATGCCACACAGAGATCATACTTGAGTCTAATAGGTGGGTCTGCCCTTTTGTACCCTCTGCCTCTGTGGGCTGCCATCAATTGGTCCCTGTAATTGCTTATCCCTATGATAAAATGGAAATGCGTTAAACGCGCTAGCTAAGTGCCTGATGTATTAATAGATACTTATTAAGGTTAGTTTCCCTCCATACATTTCTTAGAAGCAGCTTTCTGAGACATGGACTTGCTATGTGTTTAGCCTGGCCTTGAACTCACTATGTAGCTCAGACTGGCTTTGAGCTCACGGCAATCCTACCTTAGCCTCCCAAGTGCTAGGATTATAGGTGCATACCACCACACCTGGTGTTTAGAAGCTGCTTGATAACATGGAGAGACAACCAGTGATGTAGACCCTACCTTTTAGGGTTGTGAATATTAAGAGAGAAAATTAATTTTTTTTTTTTTTTTTGGCACTGGGGATCGAACTCACAACCTTGCACCTGCCAGGCAGGTGCTAAAGCCGCTGAGCCAAACTCCTGGCCCTTAAGTGAGAAAATTAAAGAAATTCAGTTTAGCATGATTCCTGCCATACACCAATGTCAAATACTCATTTCTCTAAGGGCCCTTCTTCCTACTGGAGCTAATCTGTTTAATTGTTCAGGACTTTACTTCTTAGTGGCACCAAATGAATAATATATTCAGTTTCACTGAAAGGCATTCTAGGAGTGATTAAATGAGTGAAGAGAGAAGGTGAGAAATGGGTAGATGAGTGAGAGGACATTTGGAACAGGTGAGCCTTTCAAAACTTTAAAAAAATTCTACTATATAGTTTCTTCTTTCTTAGTGTCTGGCCAGGGCTGGTGCTGCAACACCTTTTTATTTAGTTACTCAAGGAATGAGGACTAGATATAATATGCCAGAGTTTTAGACAGATGACTTTTATGATATGTTTCAGCAAAGACTGAGAATACCCCTTGGATTCAGATTTTTTGTTTTGTTTTGTTTTGGGGACTGAACTCACTCAGGACTTTCACACTGAGCTGTATCACCAGTCTTTTTCTTTCTTTCTTTCTTTTTTATTTTTTTAAAGACAGGGTCTTGCCAAGTTGACCAGGCTGAACTCAAAATTTGATCTTCCTGCCTCAGCCTCCAAGAATGCTAGGATTACAGGCAGGGACCACTATGCCCAGCTGATCATTACCTTTTTAGTGGTGATTATTTAGTAATAATGTAGGTATGAAGGTAGGGGAATGTTAATGTGGCTGTAGTTGCATGGAAAACAAAGGTTATCTATATTTTCTTTCCTTCATTAGAGTTGAGTGCCAGGACAGTATTTAAAGAGTAGGTCCCCAAATGATCATGCATTAGGAAGTTGGTGGCATTGAGTTTCTTAACAGTTATTGAGTTGGATTTGGACCATTTACTGACCAGTTCGGAAGCTGTGAGCTAAGACTTTATAACTGGTTTCCACCTTGCATGTTCTAGATTTAATTCCTTTGATCTGTGACTCATGTTTATTTTCCTTGCTATAAGTTAACAGTGCCATGCACAGTGGCATTTTAAAGTTTGATGATGTTGAGTAATACTTTAGTTTATCTGATTTGAATTTATTTAGTTTATACTGGAACTGACATTATGTATATGTATAGTGAATGAGTTATTATTTTCTAATCTAGAAAACATTTGTTTTTAAATGTATTTCTTGAACCTTTGTATTAGTAGTTAAGTGAATGTGTTAGCATCTAGTGTACCTAGTATATCTATAGAACTGTTGATCAGAGCAGTGCTACTTTCTCTGGTTAATCCCAAAGAGCTTTAGTCTTTGAATCATTTTAAGAAAGTTTTATATACATGAGGTCAATAAGATATGTGCAATATAATAAGAGCTTTAGAAAAGTAATCATAGTTTCATTCTTTATATTAGGTAGTTTAACAGTACAATATAGACTAACCTGGTTCTCAGCAAGTTTTGGGGATTTTGGTCCCTTGTGAAAGTTGAAGGAGGTATAAACTCGTATTTAAAATAGTAACCTAACTTCTTACATCAATTCTCTTGTATTTCAGGTATAGTGTTACTACAGCTACAGGGATATACATATACCTAATGGGCAAGGCTGGTTTGTTGTAATGGTATGAATTAAAAGGTCTTTGCTTTTGGTTCATATAGTAAATTGACAAATGACTGAAAAGAGTTAAATTCACATGGTAATATATAGGGCAAATATTTTTTTCATATCACAGGAATGTTCTACTTATTGGAACAAGACACAAATTTTTTCCACAGTATTTAATTTAATTTAATTTATTTACTTATTTATTTTTTGGTACTGGGGATCGAACTCACAGCCTTGCACCTGCCAGGCAGGTACTTAGGCCACTGAGCTAAATCTCCAGCCCTGTTTTTTGAGACAGGGTTTCACTATGTAGTTTAGGCTGACCTTGAACTTACTTTGTAGCCCAGGCTGGTCTCGAACTCACAACAATCCTCCTACCTCAGCCTCCCGAGTGCTGGGATTAAAGGCGAGTGCTGCCACACCTGGCTAAAGCAATGACTTATAGGGCCGAGAATTGACAGAGAAAAATTAAAGCTTGGGCTTGTATCTCAAATACTAAATTTCTTTCTTTCTTTCTTTCTTTCTTTTTTGGTGCTGGGGATCGAACTCACAACCTCACCCCTGCCAGGTGGGTGCTTAGGCCACTGAGCTAAATCCCTGGCCCTAAATTTCTTTTTTTTTTTTTTTTTTTTGCGGAACCGGAGATTGAACTCACAACCTCGCGCCTGCCAGCGCAGGCGCTTAAGGCACTGAGCCAAACTCCCAGCCCTGGTTTTTTGAGGCAGGGTCGCACTATGTAGCTCAGGCCGGCCTTGCGCTCACGAAGAAATATTTTCTTTAAAGAATAAGAAAGAATATCTAAATGATTTTATTTGAAGGTGGTAACATAAATTTTTAGCTTGGTTACAGATGAAATATTTTCTAGATTAATTAAGCGTATGATAGCAATATGAAAACATTGTCACTTGTTTTAGTTATGTTTTTGGTGAAGTAATGCAGACAAACTTAAGTTATAGATGATTAACCATGTTACAGTGATATTATAGTCTACTTCCCTTGAAGTAGACGTCCCTTTAGTATCATAAATAGATCATGCATTACGCTTTTGAGTCTATCAGAATAATAAAATTTGATAAGTCTTTGTATGCCAGTAACTGAATATAGATGGTGAAAAGCCTTTTTATACTTCTAAAAAATTATCGTGCATAAACTTTTCAGTGTCTACCTTTCATGCCTGTGTTTTCTTATAGCACAATACCAGTAGTAGCTGCTGACATTGCCAAAAAAGAAAAAAAAAGTATTATTGAATTGAAATAAGTTTTAACTGTTACTGTGTTCTTTTTAGCTTACTTTACCCAGAGCTCTTCCATCCAGTGAGTTGCAAGCGTGACATTTGCTGTGTTTTTAGCACCTGCCAACTTGGAAACCAGGGTCTGTGCTCAGGACATAGGCTTACAACCCACACTTTGTGGTGCACAATGCCGTCCCAGCTGGCATGCTTTCGTACCTCAATGGTGCTAGACATTCAGTTACAAAGCTGGTGCAGCTTCACATGCACTGATTTCAATAGTCATTCCTCTTCAAGCTGCTTTCAACTCTTAGTTTGTATTAAAGGAGTGAGATTGGTATCATTAAATTCATTACTGTGGTTATTTTTCAATGAAAATAAATTTCTTTTATTTAGTTCTTGAATCAAAAAGTAACTTTATCTTTAAGAACCAAAATGCCTTTTAAAAGAGGTTAAAGTATATAGTTTGTGTGTGTGTGTGTGATTCTAGCCAGAGCTATATACCTTACTTTTATCAGTGGATACATAGAACAGGAGGAGTAGTAGTATGTTGTAACCTGCTTAGTAGGTAGGGCTATTATAGCTGGACATAGATGTTGAGAAAATTACAGAATTTATTTTTCTGAATAAGATTCACACATGAAAGTTATCCCCATGTTAGCATTATGTTTTTGGTTCCTAGCTACAACCAGAAACTTTCCATATTTTCTAAAGAAGTGTATTCTGCTAACTTGTTTTCAGTCGCTAGTTCTTTGAAAAACACTTCAGGTGGATTTGGTGATGTCTGTCTTTCTATAATCTATTATAAGCAATTTTAAAAGGTTTTGCTTGAAAAAAGATCTTTTCAGATGTAGAAAGAACAGTGTGAAATGTGAATGACTGGCTTTTAATACAACAGTTGTGACAAAGAGGCAGTGGCTTTTAGAAGCTGAATAAAGGGGTTAATAAACATGCATCTGCATACTGCTGTTGGGCCCAGTGTATAACATGTTTGACATTTGTTTAGTTCACTTTGTTAGTCTACAAAGAATAGTATGTTATTCTCTCAAGCCAGTTTATAATTTTTTAGTGGTGAATTCTTAGGTACAGATAGATTTGATGGGAGAAACTTAATGTTTACTGGTACTTGCTGAAACTTCAAAGCTTAGCTCTTTGTTGTTTGAACATCACATTTATCTGATTCTAAAGGCAAAAAAATAAAATACCCACTAACTGTCTGGGGGACACTCCTTAGTGCATATCAATATCCAACCTTTACCCTCTTCTGCACAAATGTGCTTAGGTAAATACTTTTATTAGCTTGTTGATACAAGTTATAGTTGGTTACACCCTTTCTTAATAAAATACACCCTTATTGTCTTCTGTTGCTTAAGAGCTTTAAGCTTGGAATGGGGGAGTATCCAATACAAAATAATACACAATTTAAATCTCTCTGGCAGTTTTGAGTGGATATATGATGCATACCATGCGCACCAGCATTTCTCTATTTGGTAGCTCTTTTGGGGTAAGCCAAGAGAGCCAGTAGTTCTGTGCTTTATCACTGGGTTTCATATATTGGTCTTGGAGTAAGAGACTGTAAGGAATCCCTGCATCTTATGTTTTCTGGGATGTTCTTCAAAGATAATGGTAAAGGTGTAAGGGATTACTTTTACATTCTTTACGGATTTTATTCGTAAATTGGCCTGTGAATTTGTGTTTAGGTGTCTGGTTGTGCTCTAAATCTGGTTCTGATTTGGTTGACTGTTTAGGACTGAAACAAAGGTAGACAGTTTAGTTCCCCTTCCCCCCAACTGTGGCTTGCATACTTTGAAATTCAGAGTTTGCCTAGGTAATATCTGCTTTTCTGAATTGAGCAAAACTTTAATACAAAAACCTTTTGGGGAGGATTTTTTATAACAGTTTGCCTGGGTAATGTCTACTATTCTGAACTGAGCAAAACTTTAATACAACAACCTTTGGGGGAAGACTTTTTATAACAAAGAACCATGAAATTTAGCACTAAGAAGTATGGGTACTTTATAAGACTTATTACTTCATGTGGAAAACTAAGTGATGCAGGCTTCAATGTGTATATTTTTAGCTTTTGAGATTCAATTTAGAAAATGAGAAATAGATATTCATTGGATAGTAGCACAGCCACTTAAGACACTGTCAAAAAAATCTCAGAACCAGAAAAATAGGCTGCTTTGGGTTGAAAAAGAGGTGTTGCAGCAAAGTAGCTACTCATAACTACCATCCTTGAGATTTTCAGAGACCCGAATAGCCCTGAAAGCAACAATCCTAATGGTTGCAGTAATTGTTTCCAGGCCTGGGACCCCTGCATCTTGTTTTTTAAGTTGACCCAATGAACTAGTAATTGCAGAAATAAACTGAATGTTTGCCAGCAGGAGTCACTCTAGGCCTCCTAATAAAGTTAGTAAATTAAACTATATCCTGAACGCTCTCAAAGGCTGAAGGGATAGATACTGTGATTAAGTGCCTTTGCAGAAACACCCATACTTTTCCTTAAGTATAGTAGGCCTCTCACATTTTCCCTTACGTCTTCCTTTGTTCGTTCTTGGTTTTTGTTCCTTTTTTAAAAAAAGTAATGTATATGGGTAAGGATATCAGCATCTTCATATACTGTATTGGCTCATTTTGGTTTCCTTGGGATGAGCTGGTAATATCCCACATCATGTACTTGAAATGACTAGACTTACATCCTGTTGACTGTTGTCCATTCTAATCTTGCAATAGAATCACAGGGGTGTGCTGTAGTTAGTATAAAAAGAGATGTTAGCTCATACTTTTTTGAAAAGAATAGCTTCAGTGTGATGACAAATTGAAATATTTCAGCATTACATGAAATATAATAGTTTCCCAAGTGCACACAAGCTCAAGAAGTTAATTGTTCATTTAAGTTTGATACTGGGATTGAAACATTGGATTAAAACCAATTAAAGGTTCCTAAAAGCAACAGAAAGTTTCCTGATTTATGAATAGCACCATTCAAATGGTGCAGACACAATCCATGTAATGAGGTGTTTTGTTTTTTTGGCAAAGGAGAACACAACACAGGCATAGGGAATTCTTTTTCTTTAAACCTCTTTAAAAATCTTTTTGAATACAACATCAATAAAATAACATACATCAGTAGAAAAGGGTAATGGGACATCTAGGGCTTCACTTAACGAGGAAAACAATTCCCCTCCCCCAGGTGAGCTGCACAATGAAAATACTCTGCTTATTCTATCAGGGTTACATTCCTGAACTTAAGTCAACATCCTAAGTTACAGAGCTAAACATGCTCTGCCTCTGCTTAGCAACCACAAATCCTTCCTTCGCCAGTAGCTTGTATTTTGGACGTGGCTTCTGAAGTACACATTCCTTTATTCTGATCGTGCCCCGAGTTAGGAAACCAGCGCGTTATTTTCCCAAGTCTGACAACACTTCAAGGTCTCTCTTCCCTTGCCTTTCCTGCACGCCACTAAAATGATCATTTCTTTCAAACCTCAACGCCTAACAACCCGGAAGCTGGACGTTTGAAGCCCACGCGGCCAAGGGTTTTTGTCCTGGCTTGGGGGGGCGGGCAGGGAGAGAAATACGTGGGGGTCTTGGCGAGGGGCCCGGGCAGCCGCGGTGGCAGCGCGGCTCGGGCCCGGGGCCACTTCCCGCGTCCCGGGGCGTCGCAGGCGCGAGCTTAGCGAGCGGCGCGCGGCTCAGCTCTCAGGACGCCCTCTAGCCTCGCCGGCGGCGCGCCGCGACCCCCCCACTCCCCGCCCACAGGCGGCTACGCGCACTGCACACTCGCCCGCCGCCGTAGCCGCACGCCGTCTGGCTCCTGCACGCCGCCGCCGCCGAGCGCCCGGGCCTGCGACGCAGTCCTTAGAGCGCCGGGTCGAGTTCACGCGGCCGCGGTCTGGTCGCCTCGCAGCGGCGGCTGACCGAAACGGCCTGGTTTGGGCGGGTTAAAGGGACGAGTTACAAACAGTTCAGGAAGTGACAAGTCGATTTCCTCCTCCCGGGGAGCCGCTCGGTACAAAGCGCTCGGCGCCGGCAGGAGAGCGTGCGCGCGGCGGACGCGCGGCGGGCAACCCGGACGACTTGGCGAGCGCCGGCAGTGACGGCTCGGGGCCCGCGCCCGGAGCGCCCCGCCGCGCACAGTAAGCGATCCGGGGTCGGGCGGCAGCGACGGCAGCTGGGGTTCTGGTCCCGCGGAGAGGTCCCAGCTTGTGCGCCCCGGACGCCGGCTGGAGGAGCCCGGTTCGCGTGCGCGCCGGGCTTGCTTGCTTTCCTTTTTCCCTAATAGTGTTGATTTCTTTCTTTCTTTCTTTCTTTTTTCTGCCTTGTTTCTCCTTCGCGTTGGGTCGGGTGCTTTCTCCTAGAGCTGAGCGTCGTCCCTGCCGCAAGGGTGAGACTTGTCAGCGCTCAGGCAGGGGAACAAGCAAGGGGAACAAGCAAGACTGGCCGTTGTGGAAAAGTGTGCGCTCTCTGGGCCAGGTCTGCCAGGCCGGCGTGGGGAAGACTGCGCTCTGGAGTGACCTCTTCGCCGCGTCTCAACTTGAATCCTGGTTCGCGGCAGCGGCGAAGGCGCCGAGCCCCGGGAACCGGGCGGCCTCGCTCGTCCCGAAGTTCCGCATCGTTTGTAGACAACTCTTTTGTTCGCGGAAGTTTGCACCCGCCACCCCCGGGATGCGGGCGCGCAGCCGCCGACTGTGCGACTGCTGGACTGGCCAGTGCGGTCGCGTTGGGGTTGAGAGGGCATACTGTCCCAAGAGGGGGAAGCCCGCGGGGTGGCCACAGCCAGGGCTTACGGAGTGGGGGCGCCCTTACCGGCTTGGCTTTTTGCACATGGCGAGGAGGGCAGTCCGTCATAGGAACACGGGCCGAGTCACATTTTTGCCAGTCTTTGATTTGCAATCCCGTGGGAGTCGGGTTTCCTGGTCGAGGTTTCTCTTGGTGGGGCGGGGACGGTGGAGGCGAGGAAACCCAGAACCCTGAGAGGGTCCGTGGTTTGCGCTGTCCCAGGTGTCTTCTCCTCCCACCCCCCCGCAGCGATTCCCCACCCCCTTCCTCGCGCGGACTTGGGGAACAATGCTCGTGGTGCCGGGTAAGGAGCTGGAGCAGTGGCGGAGTCGCGCAAGCTAGCATGCTTGGGTCCCTCGCCTTCGGACACCCTCTGATGATGGGCTTTCTCCCCTTTGACTGCCCTGGTTTGTTAACAAGTACTGTATGTACTTAGTATGATGGTGAACAAAGAAAAGCTCTTTGCAGCATTTGATGAATGGGATTCTGCCTCCTATAGGCCACACTCCGAGTCTTCCATACGGTACAATCCGGACTCGGTGGTGTTGGGAAAGTGGCCCTTGGGGTGGGCTGCATTCTGGTCCGGGCTCTTGTGCAGGGCATTTGTGCCGCTGCTGTTGCTGTGTTCGCCTTGCCGGAGCTGGTGCAGATGGAGCCAGGCTGACGGTTGTTCAACAGGAACAAATGTTTGTTGAATTGTTGGATAGTGGAGAAAAGGGACTGTTTTCTATTGACTGTTGCAGGAGTTGGAATGGCATTGTTTATTGGCCTGGGAAGCCAGGCAAATGTCTTGTGCTGCTTCAACATATTAGCAGACTTCCAAATAATATGCTAGCATATGCGTTCCCAGCAGTCCCCACCGGCTGGAAGGGAGATCCCTCCTTGCTCCAGATCCTGGACTGTGAATTAAAAGATGCCACCCAGTTTGAGGACTTTGGAAGGGATGGAGTCAGCCCACCCTGTGAAACTCACTGTTTCTGATTGCACCAGATTTTTGTTTCATTTTAATTTATCCACTTAACAAACAGTAACTTAGTTTTGATACTGAATTGCAGATCTAGTCATTTTTCCCCCCTTCCATGGCCATAGACCAGAACAGAAAACAGCTACTTGTTCCAGTGGGTCAGACCCTTTTAGTGGAAAGAGTTTTGAGTCTTAAGTGCATTTCAGGATTAGAAGCCATGACTCTGTCTGTACTTGGATAGGTTCACTCTAGCTGCTGTCACCCATCTTGTGGACCTCAGTATGTGCTGATCCATCTTCTAAGGTGCTGTTCCACAGAAGGAATCTGAGAGGCTTAGGGAAGGCCTGCATTTCTCTCCCAAATGTTAGTTCCAAGGTGATTTTAGACCGTTTAAAATAGTTTTCTTCAAAGACTTACTATTTTCGCCTGAGAAAGTGAGATTGATGTGCAATCATTTTGACATTAAAGACAAATTTTAAATAAAAGCTAGCAGTATCATTGATGCAAAAGTGCACTCCTGGGTTGTTCTAACCCTGTCAGGACATTGCTCTGCTTTTAATTGATAATGTTTTTAATCAGTTTCTCCCTTCTGTTTTCAACTCAGCGTATGTTGTAATGGTATTTTAGAAGTTCATAAAGTTCTTTGGGAAAGAGCCTGGAGATACCTTACTGTCATCATGGTGGTTGCTCTTAACTGACATTTTGCAGAGAGCCCTGGTAGTATTTCCTGGGGAATTTCTCTTTTCATCTTTTAATGATTCTCTTGCCCACTGTTGACTCCTTTACTGTCCTCTGGCCACCCCATCCTCCCAGTTCTGTGAAACCTGATGGGTAGGGTGTGCTTTAAGTGGATCCGTTGAGCAGGCGCCTCCCCGGTGATGGAAGCTCAGGAAAGGACTGCCAGCTCTCAGGTTCAGGAGGTTGGCGAGCAGGGAAAATCTGTTTAAGTACTGGAAGCTGGCAGCAGGGGACGCTGCAGAGCAGCATGGTGTCTGCAGAGCTCTTTAAAAAAGCACACCCTTTGCAGTACTCCGTCAGCGGGCACTGAAGACATAGAACTGGGGCCACCTTCCAGTGGTTCAGTTGATGTTTTATCCAGGCAGTGTGGCTTTCTGGAATTAATCTGGACACTATATGAAAACTTCTTGTATCGTTAAAGAAAAAAGGACTGAAATAAGCAAATATTCAAATCAGCACCACCCCCATCATTACCACCACCATGCACACCTCTCTGATGTGTAATAAAAGAAACCTGCAGGCATAATTTGTTATGTAATATGCTGATAATACAAGTTTCTGTTTTAGATGGAAACCAGATGTGGACAGACTCTCTTTAATTGATCCAGCAAGGGCAAGAATTATTTAGTAGATTAACTAGTCCTTGCAAACCCTAAAGGTGGTTTGTTTTTGTTTTAACTTAAAGAGAGAATCCCAATTTCAGGGCATTTTTGAGATTTTTGCCTCTTAGCCTCTGCTTTGCTGCAGCTGTCCATTTTGTCAGAATCCCCTCTTGAAAGAACCAGTTTGTTGCCAACAGGAAGCACATGGCTGGGTCTGGCTGGGCTCAGCACAGCTTACCTCTCCTGAGCTTCACATCTCCTCCTCATCGTGTTCAGCTGCTGCCTCGTCCACCACCTTATGAAACAAGGCCTGGCCGAGGGACTTAGGTACTCCAAGGAGTGTTGACAGTCTTCCTTGGTCCCTTTCTTCAATATCTGATCACGCAGGGGAGAGTTCCTGTTTAAATTTGTTGAATGAAAACACTTTTCCAAAAATCACTGACTCTCCTGTGATTCATTTCTTTGTTTATTTCATGCCTAATTTTATGAAGGCTCTTTCTACACAACTGAGTCACCTTTATTATGGCCCAGGGTTGGGAACTGCACTATAATAGCTGACCCCATTAACAGTAGTTTCATTGCGTGCTGGGATGTGAACTTTGGAAACAGACCCAGAGGCTTAGATATGCTGATGTGCCCTGAGACTTGCTTAGAACATTTTTGTTTTAGTGCAGTTTACATTAACATGATTAATGACCATGCCACTGAAAAGTCTATATTCAAAAGCAATTTACTGTTCCCTAGGGTTCTTCTTATGGTGAAGTAATTTTCTTTGCCAAACAGCATTGTTTTTTAAGGTAACTTCTTTGATACTTAATCCAAACCTCCTGTGGACATGGTTTGGGGACAAGGTTTGGGTTTTGTAAGCTTCAGGTTTTGGTTTTGGTGGTGCCTGACAGCCTTTACAAACTCAGATCACAGCAAACCTGGATTCTTGTCTAAGAAAGTTCTCTGAGATCCAGCAGCAGTTAGGATGTGAGGAAATCTTCCGGAGGAAACTTGGCTTCAGGGTGTCTTGGAGGGGGATGCCAGGAGCCTGGAGCTAAGGACAGTATTTTTTTTTTTTCCTCGAAGGGACTAGAGATGCTTGAGCTTTTCCTTGGCCTTTTTGTTTTTGTTTTTTGTTGTTAAATGTGGGTTGATTGAGAGGGGAAATGATGGGTGGGTCTGAAAGCAGCCTTAGGAACTGGAGAAAATAAAAACACATTTGAAGGACTCTGGAAGATTTTGCATTTCAAAGGGTCTACCTTGTAGACTTTCACATCACGTCAGGGGTTACAGAGAAGTGTGACAGGCACCCCTGCTTCTTTAACCATTCTCCTTTCCTGCTGTGGGGGCTGACTCTTACATGGGGGGTGGGGGCCGCTTGGTCAGACCACGCAGGAGCATCATGGAAACGAAAGTACCTCCTAGGCATCTGTTCATTTCTTGGAGGGACTTTTTTCACGGTGTTGCTCTCAGGAGGGTGAAAGCAAGTCATGTTGGTAAACAGCTCATTTGACCCCAGAATGCTGTGGCAGGCCACCTCCTGACTTCACTACCTCTTCCTTTCGTTCTCCTGTTACACAGAGAGACAGCTTCATTCTTTGCACTGGTATAATGTGGTTCTCAAGGGTTTTTCCCAAATGGATGCAGACTGTTGAAAGATTCATAGCAATACACACTGGGTGTTGAAGGCGCCCCCTAGACTTGGGGCTTTCCGTGCATTCTAATTTCTCAAAGCCAGTCTGCAGTTATGGCTGAAAAATGTGAGGTTCAGAGAGGCCACACAAATGGAAGGCAGAGGAGCCAGTAGCACTATCCCAGTTTATCTGGCTTCAGAGCCTCCTTGCTTTCCATACATCATGGTATTGCCTGGAGTATTTATAAGATAGAGGCACTGGGTTCTGTTTTATCTCTAAGTATAAATTTTGTTTAGTCTTGTTAACACCACAGGGAAACTTAGAAATTTTAACTGTCTTTTCTCCCTGCTTCTCCCTTTCCTATGACTTGCTTTTTTTCTTTTTTTTTTTTTTTAGCGATTGAATTCTGAGTTTTCTGCAGGGCTAAAGTGCCAGTTGGGGAGATTGAAATGTTTTGCTTCATCCTTACAAAAGACAGATTCACAAGAAAATATAATTATTCCCAGTGACCTTCTGGGGGAAGCAGGAAATAAATCTGGCAGTTTACTAGAAGCATCCATTTTCCATTCAAAGAGATTGGTAAAGTGTTTCTAACTTTCGTGTGTGTGTTTGTGTATGTAATTCAGGTGTCTCAAATTATGTTGTGGTGCATGCTGCCTCAGGTTTGTACAGTATCACATTTTGTTTACATGCCTAAAGTAATCAAATAAACACTTGTACATCTTCCAGCGTGGTAGAACTTGGTACACTCTAGCCAGGCAGGACCAGGCAGGAGCCTTGCGTTTTGTCTCACACAGATGACTCTTAGCACGTTGGTCCTGATTTGTGTTGGAAGGGAATGAGCCTGCCTGCCTAGGTCTCTTGTCCTTTCTGCCCCTGATGAACTTATGGAAGAGGCCTGGGGCATCAGTGCTTTGGGATTTTGGAAGCTGGAGCAGTGATTCTCAACCTTGGCTGCGCATTAGAGTCACCTGGGGAGGTTTAGAAAAAACCTGGTTGCCCAGGCTTCATTCAGGACCAGTTGTATCACAACTTGGGAGAGAGGAGATAGGACCCAAGTATGGATATTTTTAATGTTCCTGGGTTGATTGTGTTGTGCATTCAGAACTAGGGTTGAGGGCCAGGTGTATAGCTCAGTGGCACAGCACCTGCCAGGCAAGTGAGAGGTCCTGAGTTTGATTCTTGGTACAAAAACAAAAACAAAAACAAAAACAAAAAATGGACTAGGGCTGAGTACTAGCATACCTACCACACCTTGCTTTTCTTAGCAAGAATGGAACAAATCTTTTGGAATTTTTCACTGCTACCATAGCTTGGTGAAACAGAGTTTGAAACAGTGATGGTGAAC
Organism: Dasyprocta punctata; assembly: GCA_004363535.1. Lineage (NCBI taxonomy): Eukaryota > Metazoa > Chordata > Mammalia > Rodentia > Dasyproctidae > Dasyprocta > Dasyprocta punctata. The sequence goes on along the minus strand of RJWM01031729.1, from coordinate 6,077 downwards.
CTTTTTTCTTTTTCTTTTTTTTTGTGGCACCGGGGATTGAACTCACAACCTTGTGCCTGCCAGACAGGTGCTTAAGCCATTGAGCCAAACTCCCAGCCCTAGTTTTTTTGAGGCAGGGTCACACTATGTAGCTCAGGCCAGCCTTGCGCTAGCATTGTAGTCCAAGCTGGCCTCGAACTCACAACGCTCCTCCTACCTCAGCCTCCTGAGTGCTGGGATTAAAGGTGTGCACCACCACACCTGGCTAATGGTGAACCTTTTAAACATTTTAATGATACAAATGGTCTGCTATGGCACACGTGCCATAGGTTTGCCACCATTGGGTTTTTTTTTTTTTTTTCCCCCACCACTAGTTTACAAGGTACCCACCCCTGGGCAAAGTGCCTTCTATGGACATCATCTAGGAGCCATAGTCTTATTTTTGCCAGCCCAGGATGTGGGTGTATCTCCCATCCCAGAGTTCAGTACATCCCTTCCAAGCTACCTTCTCTGCAGATTGCCCAGGGTGTAGTTTCAGTCCCTACCTCCCCACCATCCTAGGATCTTTTTCCTTCTGGACATTTGGCACATAGTATACCATGGAGATTAGGGGAGGGAAAATGCAGCTCTGGCCCAGGGCACATTTTGGTGATCTCAGTAATGAGTTGGCATTAGCAAGTGAGTGTCACACTGTTAGCCACTCAGTTGTACCTGATAGCTCAGACCTGACCTCCTGCAAACATACTTGAGGTTGCATTTCATAGAATTATGTTTAGAATGTCTAGGGGCCCTGGAGAGTGAAAGCACTCTGACCTGCAGATGTAAGCTTCCAGAGAGAGATCTGACTTCCAAGAGCTGAGGTGACTCCCAAGGTCACATAGCAGGGTTTAGAAGGGCAGACCTGCCTCTCCTGAGTCCCTGCCCCATCCCCTTGATATGGGACCTCATTCCTGCTTCAAGGACAGTCTGCTTTTGCATAGACCAGCAGGTGGCCAGTATCATTGTTCAGAGCCAAGGGAGTATGCTCAGTGGCTCTTGGGCAACTGTGACAGACTGTGCTGTTTTTGGCCCCCTCCACTGATGTGGAGTCTCAGGACTCCCAGAGATTGGTTAAAAGCAGTGGCTCACGTGGCTCAGCCAGACTTCCTCTGCTAGAAGACAGATACAGTGAAAAGTACTGAAGCTCAGTGAGAAAGATGTTGGCCCTTATGTCAAAAGTCTGTCCCCTGCTCTTTTGTGCCATGGTGGTAGAGAGTAAATAACTCAATTCCAAGAGATGGATTGGGGCCTGGGCAGGGAGAAGAGGAAAGTTACTGTTTTCTTTAGGCCTGTTATTTCCACATTCATTCAGCAGACCTTGACTAGGCCCCTACTGAGTGACTGGCACAGAGGTGGGTACTTTTTTTTTTCCAATTAGATTTTATTGGTGCATTTTGGATATACATACTGTTACATTTTGGATCACATTCATCATGGAGAATTTGTATCTGTACATGATATAATTTGGTTTTTTTTCCCCATTCCCCTACCCTCCCTTTGACTCCTCCTCCCCTCCCCATTTACAAAGCTTTGTTTCCATGTTTTCCTTCTTTTCTCATTTTTTAAAACTTTTTGTTTCTGCCTGGGATTTAGCTCAGTGGCCTAAGTGCCTGCCTGGCAGGTGCGAGGTTGTGAGTTCAATCCCCAGTACCAAAACAAAACAAAACAAAACAGAACAAAAACTTTTCCTTTCTTTCCTTTCCTTTCTCCATTGCCTCTGTCTTATTCCCATTGCCTCCCCATTTGAACATTCTCCTCCTATTTCACAATACCTATTATACATTTTGGTCCTTATGTACACTTTCGGTTTCTCACACCAGAAAAACAATGTGGTATTAACACGTGTGTCTAATTTACTTCACCGAAGAGTGTGGACTTAAGGTCCATCTATTTCCTTAGAAATGTCTTGATCCTTCTTTATGGCAGAGTAGTACTGCATTGTATAAAAAACCACATCTTCTTTATCCATTCCAGAGGTGGATACTTTACTTCATTAGTTTACTCCTCAGCACGATGTGGCTGAGGACTGGCGTCAGTTTATTGCTGAAGACACTACTTCTCAGAGGAATCACATACGCTAGAGAGAGGACAGTTGAGATTTGACCTGCCTATATTCTTCCCATCATACCATACTTCCTCTTCATCCAGTGCCTGCCAATGCAAAGGCAACCAGCTTCCTGCTGTGAGCAATGTGTGTTGTCCTGTGGGCGCTCCCTGCTACTTAGGGTGCCATGCTGCGTACCACCAAAGGCCTTGAGTGGCCGTGTGGCAGGTTCGCTGGCTGGGCTGTCAAGTTCCTGGGGAGCTGGGCTTCTCTAGGGGCTCTCTGTGTCCCAGAAGTGCCCTTTGTAGAGGAGGTAGCTTGTATGGGTTCTAGTTGTCACTGTCTGCCCTGTCTACCTCACCCCATGGAGGCCACCCTCCCTCCCAGGCATCCCCTGGCTGAAGCATGAAGCACCCTGTAGCACAAAACCTGACTGGGAGAGGAGGCCTGGAATTCCCCTTGCTCTGGCATTCGTATTGGCCAAGGGCCTGGGAGTAGAGGGAGGTTCCAACTCCTGGCTGGGAGCGGCCTCATTGCTTGGGTGGGAAGACAGTATCCCCTACAGCCGGCTGCCTCCATGCTCTGGGTGAGGACAGGGAGCCTGTTTCATGGGACGAGAGGTGGGTTGGAGATCTGTTATTCTGAATTTCCAAAAGGAGTGTGGAATGCAGGGCAACGCTTCTGGTCTGGTACTGGAGACTGGACCCTGGGAACCACCTTCTTTTCTTCCTGCAGTCAAATGATTGACTCTCCCAGGTAGAAAGTAGGGGGATACAGATTTGCTTGCTTGCTGTGCCCAGTCTGCCCTGCTAGCTTCTCTGGGCCTCAGGTTTCTAACCTGTTGGCCCTGCCTCCTAGCATCAAAAGTCTGTTTGAGAAGCTGCTTGCAAAGGGTGAGGTGCCAAACAGCGGGACTTGAGGTAGGAGATGAGTCTGACAGGACAGGCAGAGGTTCTGCATGAGGTCCGGGGCAGATTTCATGCCAATAGGGACCTTCTTGGGGCAGAGTGTAGGTAAAACCCAGTTCTGTATCATTTAGGGCAAAGATAGCATTCAGCTTTGTAATCACAGTCCCTGGGTTCAAATCCCAGGTCTGTCCTTTGCTGTCTGTTCACTTGAACAGCCGACTGTCTTTTCTGCTGAGGGTTGCCTCATCTGAAATATGACACTGTTGATAGCACTCAGGCTGTGGGTTTGGGGCACTGAGTGAGACCATGGTGGGGATACTTGGAGCCAAGTGGACATTATTGGCAAGCATGTGCTGTTGGGAGAACAGGTGGAGGGCTCAGTGGGTGAAGGACAACAGGACGGAGTAGAGGGGACTTGGGTTTGAGCTGGGCTTGGCTGGACGGATCACATGGGAAGGACAGCCTTTGCTTATCTGGCATCTCTATTCTCAGATGGCTTGTGGTTTTTTTTTTTTTTTCCAGGAGAAAGGGTTGAAAGTATGAGTTATAGTTTAGTTTGCAATGTGTATCTTTTAACAAGCGTGAAGACTGGTGAAATCTTTTAAGCTTTCTCTTTAGGAAACTAAATCTCTGTTTACAAAAAGTGATTTAGTTTGGCTCATAGAAAATTAAATGCATGTATGGGTCATGATGCGGCTTCATTATCTTGGCTGCACTCTGACAACTTCTGTGAATGGGTTCTCAGGAAACTTCCATGGCTATGTGCCTCTCTGACTGAGGGCGAGGGGTTCTTCTCTACCACCGCTCAGATTTTCTTTAGTCTTTGGAGCTGATGTCTTTGTTATTGAGTCTGTTCTTTTGGTGACTGTAGTTAGCATCCTCTTGATTCAGGTTGTGTGGTCACAGCTGGAGGGCTCCCCCCAGATCTGCCTAGGGTATGATTCCAGCTGCTTCCAGATCCCCTTTCAGACTACCCTCCCCCAACATGAAACGCGGTCTCTCCAAGAAGTGAAGCCTTTGAAATGATCCTTTGACTGCATGAGAGGGAAGGGCCCGGTCCTGTACAGTGGTGTCTGGCTTTCTCCTGGCACAGGTTGCCGATTCCTGACAGCACTCTCCCTTGTCAGCCCTGGCCTGGCATCCAGTGGGGGTGAACAGAATGGGTGGTCTTGACCCATGACATTTTTCTACTGAATTTTGGGCAACTTGGAGTGAGACCCCTTGACATAAGCAGACTGTGTTACTGGTGCTGAGAAGGGACTCTGGTTCAGACTATAGCAGCGGCTTCCACTTGATCTGGACTTAGCCCTCTCCAGAGGTTCCATCAAGGTACCTGAGCTTAGGTTGGGTGATTAAATCATGAAACATTGTGACTGAGGGGCAGTAAAAACAAGGAAACTGAGGGCTGCCTCTGGTCACAGTGGGCGTGACAGAGCTCATCTGCCTCTTGCTCTCTGTATCCTCTTCAGCTGCGTCCTTGTTTGTCTTTAGTGAGCATAGAACACATCTGCCATGGTGATGGTCACCAGGGTCAACTCACTTCCTAGTACTAGCAAATACCCAACCTCTTTTTCCATGCTGGAGTTGGAACCCAGGGCCCGTCACACTGGGGCTCACTGAGCCCCATTCCCAGACCCAAAGTCCCTATTTTTAAGATGCTTATAGGTTTGTTATGAACAATTAGTCTGCAGAGGTGTTTTGAGTTCCTACTATGTGCAGACACAGTGTGATAAATGTAGTGAAGATATCTATGCCCAAGGCACTGGTGGTGAGTCACACAGTTCTGTGGAAGTCATAGGAAGGTCACGTAAGCTGAACTGAAGGAAGGAGGTGATAGCTAACCTGAGGATTGAGGAATGCGCAGCGGTTTAGACAGATGACGAGTGGAAAGGAGGAGATAGAGCTGGAAAACAGCGTGTGCAAAGGCACAGCAGCTTGCGCCCATCTCTCAGGGCATTCAGGTGGTATGCTGATGAGAAGTGTGCAGGTGGGGAAGGCTGAGCCGTCAAGGTTGGGATGGCAGTGGAGTACAAGGCAAAGCAGTCTGGACTTTAACCCTGAAGGCTGGAGCTGGACAATGATGTGCTGATACTTGCAGTTTTGAAAGCTCCACATCCCGGGAGTGGCAGTGTAGAGCAGGTTTATAGCAGGCAGCTTTAGAGGCCAGTGTGTGGCCTGGGAAAGAGGTGGCTAACAAGGGCAGGGTGAGAGCTGAAGGCCAGGGGCCAGCAGCAGTCAGTCAGGAGTTGAATGCTGCTGAGGGAGGGGAAGGCAGAGGAGTCAGTCTTCTCTAGCAGGCCTCACTAGGTGTCACTTTCTGGGTGACACTGGCTAGGGGCCTATCCCTTTTGACCTTGGAGTGACCTCCTCAGAAAGGCATGTGACTAGTGCCTAATAGTGGAATTTTCATCACTTGCTGTCTGCTTGGCTAGAGTGATATGGTCTTTGTTTATTTTTAGTTGCAGCTTGCATTTGGCAGGGACACATGGGATTCCCAAGACTTTCCAACATTGCTTGCCTGTGCCTGCACTGGAAATAAAGAAGTCAAAACAAATAAAACATTTTGGCATGGCACAAGTTGAAGAAATCCAAATTATTGTAAAACTACCCCCTACACACAAAGGGAAAAAAGGTATCTAACCATGTTGGTTGATGTGATTGAAAAACGTGCCTCAGTGCCTCAGTGGCTCTGCTGCAGCATGTTCTTGAAGGGTGGGAGTAGCTGCTGACAAAGACACTCAGAACGGCCTGCCTGGGTCACCTGACTGCAGGCGGCTGGGCTCAGAGCCTCACCACCCTCAGATGCCAGTCCAGATTCCTGGCCCAGTTGGCTGTGTGGCATGTGATTCAGGCTCAGAGGAGGAGAGAGAAGAAAAATAGTGAACCTATGATGAAACAGAAATGTGGTTCAGCAGCTCCTCTCCTCTTTTGGGGTTATCTTTCCTGCACTCTATAGGGTTTTGTTCATCAGCATTTATTTCTGAGAAGGGAAGCAAGTTAACTGCAAATGGTCTTAATTTTGGCAGTGAACCTTCCTGTTCATCTCATTTCCAGGGAGGTTAATAAATGCTTTCATCTATTAGAAAAGTAAAAGAGAGATTGCACCT
>RJWM01031728.1:0-22124 GCA_004363535.1 Dasyprocta punctata | reverse complement strand
AGTCTCTTGCAAATTATAACCCTGCTAGCTTATGTTCATTTGTCCTTATTAAATGGCTAAGTAGTTGTTCAGCAAGATGAATTTTTATTTTTTATTTATTTTTGGTACCAAGGATCAAACTCATGACCTTGTGCTTGCCAGGCATGTGCTTGTGCCACTAAGCTATATCCCCATCCCAAGATGAATTTTTATTTTTATTTTTATTTATTCTTATTTATTTATTTATTTATTTATTTTCCAAGATGAATTTTTAAAAAGAAAGTGTTTAGAATGTTTCTGATCTGGTGTCCAATTTCCATCTCTAAACAGTTCTCTAAGAAGAACCATTTCAGTCAGTTCTCTAAGAAGTAATCAACCAAGAAAGTCCTGGTAAAGAATTATTATCTTGACATGATTATTTATACATTAATGTCTATTACCTGTTTCTACTGTAGGTGAATTTGATGTGGCGTTAGGTCTGTCGTCACTCTGCAGAGGAACAGAAACATATCAAGAGTTATTATTCAGGAAAGAGATACTTTCCACATTCATGGCAACTCTGAGACTATGAAAGCAAACAAACCCATGCAATTCTCCTTTGAAATTATATCTAGAAACGAAAATTTGGTTAAATGAATTAATTTTGTATATTATTTTTTAAAGATAAACTTTTTACTCAGTTGTGTTACAGATACATTCTCTGAAGACAGTCCTATTATCACACAGGCTTTCCAATGACCCTGAACCATAATCATCCTAAGGCGGAAAACTATTGAAAAATAAATAGAAATGAGAACAAAATTTTTCTAATAACATTTTTCCAAAATAGTTTCTAAAGTATTTTTTCCCCTGGAAAGTAAAATTTAATTTTTTAAGAGTGATGCACGTTTTTCATTTCAGTTACCAAAATGTGTTTAAGAGATGCTGCATGTATTTTCTACAGCAGTATCTGAGTCTAAAATGTCTTCACTGAGCAAAAGAACTTTAAAAAGGAGGAAGAAATTGCTAAACTAGTATAAAGTTTACCCAAAAGGGGGAAATGTGGTTAAGAAATTCGAAATGTTTGCTTTTTCGATTAAAGATGATGAAGACTTGGCAGGGAAGTAGAACCAAGAAAGGACTTGACATCTAATTAAATTTAAATGTAACTTTTTGAAATGGTAACTAAGACATTTCTGAACTAAGAGTGACTAAAACTAGCACACACATATATCTACTCCCACTTCTTAGTTAACCATGCTACTGGTTTCAACAGTTTCAGAAATTGTCTTCAAACGAGATAAAATTACTTTCAGAAATACCATATCTATAGTTGAAGCTAAAATTAATGATGGCAGAATTTTAACTGCTTTTGAGAACATTTTTCCCAGTTATAATTCTTTACTTTGATATAATTCTTTAGCCTAGGTTAAGATTCAAAAAGTAAGGTGAACATTTGAGTAAAACCATGGATTACATTTCCAGGGAAAAGACATATTCATCAAGATTGTAAATTCATATTAATCAAGACTCAGGTGTTTGGAAAAATGGAAATTTAAATAAAAAATTTAATTTAAAATGAGTAACAGGAACTAGAAAAAGAACTCAACAGGCAAGTGAGGCAAAAGCTGGCTATCTTTATAAGGAAACAAGACTATCCTAACCTTCAAAGGGTATGTGCTAGGAAGGACAAAGTACGCTAACCAGACATAGTCAAGGACCACTAACGCAGACAAAAACCATTAAAGGTAGAGATTATTATTCTAGATACAGAGGAAAAATATCTTTAAAAATTTAAAATGTCTCGTTTATAGTACAGAGGCAAGAAATTTAAGGATAGAAAGGAGTAATAGGAGAAAGGAGGATATGAAAGCAGCTTTACTAGATGAGAAGCGCTGAGACAGTGACACTGAAAGGCAGCAAATGCTCTCAACCTCCCAAGAAAGCGGCAGCGCCTGCACGGCACAGGTGGCGCGAGGAAAACAGCCAGAAGGGCAGGGACTTGAAAATGACGACTTAAAAATATACTTTTACGGAAAGAAACTGTAAATCTAAATGACTTGCATTCTAGAACACTAAAATAATTAGTTCAGATCACTCTAGGACTACTTAACTATATTTGGAAATTCTTGGAGAGCTAACGTGGTTACGGAATAATCTCAAAAACTGATATAAAAAAAACTGATACTAATTCAATTTTTAAACTTGGCTGAGCAATGAAAGACATAAAACCATGCATAAATACAGTGTACAACTGTTGTAAAAGGAAAGATAAAATCTGAAAACCGATCATCTACCTGTTTAGCAGGTCTGATAGAAGGAAAGTCAGATTTAACACAAATCTTAAATCTAGTAAAGTTTCAGATTTAATTCCACACGAGAATCACTTTTCTAGAGAAAATATGATCTGGATCCCACAACTTTTGGTACATTCATATCTGGCCTTTCTTAGTTAACTATGATTCTGAGACAGAATAATTCCCAGTATCCAAGGTCTCCTTTGAGATAATGAATCCAACTTCTTTCTCATATGTGTAGAGTGGCACTAGCTGTGTATCTGTACTTCTCCCCAAATAAACTCTGACTCTTGAGAGAATTTTGGGGGAAAAAAAACTGCTGAAATAATTTCTTCTTTTTGGTTTTCCAAGACAGGGTTTCAACTATGTAGTCTAGGCTGGCCTTGTATTCACTATGCAGCTCAGGTTGGCTCAGATTCACATTCTCCTGCCTAAGCCTCCTGAGAGCAGGGATTAGAGGCATGTGCCACTACATCTGGTTGACTGAAATAATTTTCTATGTTGTACAAATAAGGACCTCAACAGAAAAAGGCTAGCAAAAGGTTACCATGGAAGAGAATTACAGATAAAATTTTCTCAGGAGTCATGGAGCTATATATAGCATTTTCAATAACTGATCAGAGAAAGGTTCATCCGGTTAATGTATTATAAAGCTAAGAGGTCAGCATGATGCAAGAATTTGAAAAAATTCTAGTACACTGGTGAAGCAAAAATGTTCAAACAGCAAAATTAAGTATTCAGGAAAAACAAAAGATATAAGGAATAGAAATTTGGTAGTACAGCATGAACACTGAAAACTACTGTAGATATTGAATAAAACGAACATCACGAACTGAAAAAGGCAAGGCTGGCATGTAAAGTAAGACGTGAAAATCCAGGCAGTCCCCACACCAGGCAGGCTCTGCTGGGTTGTATTTCTAGCTGTGGTTGTGAAGCCAAAAGGGAGGGAAGGGCACTTGTAAACATCATGAAAGATTAACAGGTTGGGAAAGAAAGGCACTTTTATTCAGGGAGAAGTCATGTAAGAGATCATAATAGTTTCAAATGCAAAGATGCTTACACGGTAACTGGTAAGAAAAGAAATCAGCGTGAACCACTTTGGGATAGATACGTTAGACAAAAGGAAGACTCTTTGACAGTTGGAATTAGTGATCATTTGTTACGATGACAAATGTGGAATTATCATTCCCAGAGGCCTTCGAAAGATAAAACACTACAGGTTAATTTCTAGAGTTACAGTTAGTTAGAGATAAAATACTACAAGTTAATTTCTAGAGTTAGACTTAGTTTGTTAACTGACTGATTTTTTTTTTTTTTTAATAGACAGGGTCTCACTACATAGCCCTAGCTGGCCTGGAACCTGTGGCAATCTTCTTGCCTCAGCCTAAGTGCTGTGATTACAGGCATGTATACACCCAGCTTTAATTTCTAAAGTTTAGATTCAACTTTTTTAGACGGTAGAATTTATCATCTCTTAAGACATTACTGTTTTTTTTTTTTTTTTGCGGCACTGGGGATTGAACTCACAACCTCATGCCTGTCAGACAGGTGCTTAAGTCACTGAGCCAAACTCCTGGCCCTGGTTTTTTGAGGCAGGGTCGCACTGTGTAGCTCAGGCTGGCCTTGCACTCGCGCTGTAGCCCAAGCTGGCCTCGAACTCACAACGCTCCTCCTACCTCAGTCTCCCGAGTGCTGGGATTAAAGGTATGCGCCACCACGCCCGGCTGACATTACTGCTAACATAAAACAAAGACTTATCTTTTTTCTTCTTTAGAAAACATTTTAGGTGTGCAGGTCATTATGATCTCTGTCACAAATATTCCAATGCTGCTGTTCACTAAGAAACAGATAAGCCAGGGATTTAGGTCAGCAGCGTAAGCACCTCCCTGGCAAGCACGAGGTCCTGAGTTCAATCCCCAGTACAAAAAAACAAAAAAACAAAACAAAAAAACACACAGATAATATATAAACAAAAAGGATTGGCTGTGTCAATAAAACTTTATTTATAAAAACAGGTGGCCTACAGTTGGTTGACTCATACTGTGGAAGGTTGGGCAGTGGTAGTTTTAGACTGGGATTCATTATTCTCTATGCATCAGACAACAAATTAGTTAATCTGATATTATTTATTAACTACATTAAAGTAACTCATGACTAAAAATATAAACGAATAACAAAATAACAATGACATTTCAAAATCTGAATATAAGGAGTTAATATAGGCTCTATGACTCTTTCTTTTTCTTTTCTTTTAGACAAGGCTTTGCTATATAGTCCAGCCTGGCCTTGAACTCACAGTGATCCTCCTGCCTCTGCCTCCTGAGTGCTAGGATTACAGGGGTGCACTAACAAACCTAGAGTTTTTATGACTATTTCTGGAACAATAAAATGTTCCAGAACTTTCACATGAAATCAATCTTTCTTTCTTTCTTTGCTTTCTTCTTCTTCTTCTTTTTTTTTTTTTTTTTTTGAGACAGGGTTTCACTATGCAGGTTCAAGCTGGCCTTGAGCTCACTTTGTAACCCAGGTTGGTCTTCAACTTGCTAGATCCTCTTGCCTCCCGAGTGCTGGGATTACAGGCATGTGCCATCATGCCCAGCTACACAATCCTGTATGTCAGGTTGCTATAAAACCAATCCATTGGGAAATTTAAGACCTATCTTGTACACTCCCTCCCCAAATTTCTTGGAGAATCAATGTAACAAGAGATACCTTAAGAGGCATGAAGGCAGCAGAATGAGGCAGGGTAGCAGCACAGCCCACTTGATTCAACCCTGACAGCGACTAAATTTCAAAAGTGGAAGAGAAAAAACAGAAAGCAGCATTTAAGCTAGGAAAATGTCAAGTAGGCACAACTCATCAATGAAATTAGGAAAGGAAAGGTCACTGACAAACTTTCAAATATTTACTAAAATAGACAATATCTGAAACTATCATTTACACAACACAGCTTTTCCATCTGTATAATTCAGGATATCTGCAATATCTTATATGACATCAGTCAATAACTGAGTCGTGATTTAATAAAAACGATTTTATATAGAAATAAACCTGAGAATATCATTATTTTCAGCAAAATACCTTTGAAACTACAGAATCCTCTGATGTCCTTATGATGGGGAACAATTTTAGTCAAAGAACTCATTTTAACTGAGCAAACTGAGGTGAATCAGAACAGCATTTTCTCAATATTAATCTAAATTTGACTATAATTCAACTCCATGTAGAGGAAAAGCATTGGCAATCGTCCTGAGGTGGGAATGGACTGGACTATTTGGGGAGGTAGGAAAATGCTGGTGGAGTGAGTCCAGAGAAGAGGTTTAAACTTGAGCAATATGAAGCCTTTCTTTTTTTTTTTTTTGGCATGGGGGATTGAACTCACAACCTCTCGCCTGCCTGACAGGTGCTTAAGTCACTGAGCCAAACTCCTGGCCCTGGTTTTTTGAGGCAGGGTCGCACTGTGTAGCTCAGGCTGGCCTTGCGCTTGCATTGTAGCCCAAGCCAGCCTTGAACTCACAAAGCTCCTCCTACCTCAGCCTCCCAAGTGCTGGGATTAAAGGCATGTGCCACCACGCCCAGCTAATATGAAGCCTTTCAACAGTAGTTCTGACAAACTCAGAGAAAGACTTTAAAACAGGACTCTTGGCATAGTGCTAGTTGGACACTATTTGGCATACAAAGAAATACAAGTTTTGTTGGTTTTTTTTTTTTTTTTTTTTTTTGGTTTTTTGGAGACAGGGTTTCACTATGCAGTTCAGTTCAGGTTGGCCTTGAACCCACTTTATAGCCCAGGTTGGCCTCAAACTCAGTAATTCTCCTGCTTCAGCCTCCTGAGTGTTGGGATTACAGGCATGCACCAAAGGTTTGCTTTTCAAAGGCCATTTCACTTAAGAGGTCAGACATGAATACTTTTTTTTAAGACACTGTCTCATTATGCAGTTCGGGCTGACCTTGAACTCACTTTGTAGTCTCAAACTCACAGCAATCCTCTTGCCTCAGCCTCCCAAGTGCTGGGATTACAGGCATGTGCCACCGTGCCAGGTCAAACATTTTTAACAAAAATACAGTGTATGCTTTGACAAATGGTTGAAGTCTATTTCAAACTCCATGCTAAGAGGATTTTGCTGTGGTCTTTTCAAGCTCTATTTTTTCTTTCACAAACTGTTTCAGTTATAGTATGAAAGGCAATACAGTACAGTGTGGTGTCTCCTGTAGGTCCTGTGTCATCCAGAACTAGAACTAACTACACAACCTTGGACAAGATATTATTCTCTGCCTCAGTGATCAGGATGGTGACCATTTTTAACATTAATTTTTTTTTTTTTTTTTTTTGGTATCGGGGATTGAACTCACGACCTTGTACGCTTACCAGGCAAGCGCTTGAGCCACTGAGCTAATCCCTGGCCCTTAACATTAACTCTTAAATTTATGTTGAGAAGTGAAGGAGATTATTTTTGTGTCTGGGTCATCGGAGGCCCTCACTATTTCCCTACATTTATTTAAAGTATTTTTGACTTCTTGTGCCAATTAACTTCTACTAAAACTCAAGTCTCTCTCATAGTTGTCTTCATCTTTAAGACTGTCTCATTAAAATGAGCTTTAGCCATATCAAAGAAAATGAAACTTGCAGAATACACAGAAATTTTTAATGGACAGTGGGAGCTTACATAGTAGGAGCTTGCATAGCATGCGACTCACATGGTATACATGTCAGCATTTCTAGCACACAACACAGTTCTTGCTGCAGACACTACTTTTGAACTGGTTGGTTTTGATATTATCATAAAAATAGCATAAAACATGATGGGAAAAGCAATTCTACAAATGGAGAGCATTTTCTTGCAAGGCTTATAAAAGTTAAAATTTTAAATAAAGTCTCATGTTATACTAATTTTCAGTTGATGAAAGAGGCAACAAAAAGTAAACCAGTGTTAGCTGGGTATGTGCCATAATCAGGCCCGTGGGAGGCTAAGGCAGGAGGATCACTGTGAGTTTGAGGCCAGCCTGGGCTACATAGAGTTCAGGGTTGCCCTGGGCTACATGGTGAGCCTGTCTCCAAAAAAACAAAACAAAACAAAACAAAACAAATTCCCAAGCCAAAAAGCTAAACAAGACAAAAAAGTAAACAAGTGTTAAAAATGATCAGTATTTAGCATTACTGGTAATGTTTCACTGAGTTTAAAAATGAGCAGAGCAATAATTTTGCAATGCAAGTATTTAAAACCTAAATCTGGAATTTTTTAGCAGTTTACAATACATAGTAAAATAGGATGCCAAATATAAAGTTGTCTAATTAGTGTCATGGGAACCCCCACTTAACACACAGGGGACTCACAAGCCAAATTAGCAATTAATAAAGTACACCTGGACTGAGAAGCTGTTTAAAAGGTTGATGGTGTTAGGCCTCACATACACAAAGCCAGTACAGTTCTTAAGGCAAATGCTTTTTGTTGGGAAGCACTACAGGGACCATAAATCCCAGCTGCAGCCCTTGAACACTAGGTAACACAGATGGTGATGCAATGACACAGAACTAGCCCCTACAAAGCTTTCGGAAATGACATGTTTTTAGGTCATTTCTTTCTTCTTTTTTGTCTTGATTTTTTGAGACAGGGTTTCACTATGCAGTTCAGGCTGGCTTTGAACTTGCTCTGTAGCTCAGGCTGACCTCCAACTCCCAGCAATCCTCCTGACTCAGCCTCCCAAGTGCTGGGATTACAGGCTTGTGCCTAGCTTCAAGTCATTTCTGAGTGAAGAGCACGTAGCTGCTCTTCAAACTCCAGACACAGCAATATAAAACTTCATTTTTTATAAATCTTACCACTAACAAGGCACTATCATCAGTGTGCTGAGACCTTCTGGGTGGGAAGGGACACTGGAGAGGTGGAGAAAAACGAAGCAATGTCAAAAGCAAACTACACACACAAGTGATACACTTCAAACACACAAGAGAACAGAGATACTAAGCCACAATTTTGAAGATGCTGACACAAGGATCACATTCACCATCACCCGAATCCATACACCGTAACAGCAAATAAATTAACTCTGAACCCTGATCTTCTTCCACTGAGTTTAAACAACCTCAAATATGATCTCGCTGTCTGAAAACCTTCTGAAGCAAAGTTAAAATTCACAAGAAACAACGCAAAAATTAATGGTAAAAATAAAGGGAAATGGTCAATTAAAAAGTTCACTATAATCTGTTGTTGTTTGTCTTTTTTTGACTTTTATTTCTAGCTTCTGTATCTATTTTCTCTTAAATAAAAAAAAAGTTCACTATAATAAAATTCAGCAAAAAATTCATTTTTGCAGATCAAAGTAAACGCATGTTTTTAAAAGATTAAGCAATTAATTGTACACATTCATAATGAAATGTAGCGCCATGTATGTGTGTATATATATCTATCTATATCTATATCTATATATTTATATATACACACTATTGTTTGTCTTTCAATATGTCATCATTATGGGTCTCACTATGTAGTTCAGGCTGACCTTGAACTCATTGTGTAGCATAGTTTGGCCTTGAACTCATTGGGATCCTTCTGCTTCAGCCTTCTGAGTGCTGAATTAACAGACGTGTGACATCATGCTCAACACTGCCTAATAGTATAAAACTAACATGCACAGACTTTAATTGGTAACACTAAAATAACTACTGAAGATGAAATCCTGGAGTTTTTTGTTTAATAGCAACACCAGTCACCCATGTCAGACGCAGATCTTCGAATTCTCTTCTGTGACATCAAAACTGTGCAATGAGTGTGGCTAGCAGAGCTAGGGAGGGTGACAGAGTCTCTGGGAGGGGTACATGGGCAGATGTGATGGAGTCCTGATCCATGGCTGCTGCTGTTTCTTTTTTTTTTGTTTGTTTTTGTTTTGAGACAGGGTCTTGCTAGGTAGTTCAGGTTAGCCTTGAACTTACTACCTAGCCCAAGCAGGCCTTGAACTCACAGCAATCCTCCTGCCTTGCTTCCTGAGTGCTAGGATTACAAGCATGTGCCATGACACCCACCTAGACTCATGGTTTTTGATATAACTTTCTCCTCTATATCATCTTTTCTTTGTAAACAGAATTTTGCGATGAAAAAAAATACGGTAAAATTCTGATCACTAAAAACAGGATAATCGCATGCAAAGCATTTCATTTCCATGGGAAAAATAATAAATTCCAAAGAAAAGGTGGTTACATACTTACCTCACTATCCATAGAGGATTGTTGCTTTTGTGGACTTTGTGATGCTTTTTGCTAGATACCCCAAAGTCCCCCAAAGAGAAGCTGGTTAGAATTTAGAACATCAGAAATGTTAAATGTAATTTACTAATCACATTTATTCTGTTTTTTCTTTTTTCTTTTTTTTTTTTTTGAGACTGGCTTATTATGCAGTTCAGGCTGGCCTTGAACCCACTATGGAGCATAGGCTGTCTGCAAACTCATGGTGATCCTCCCGCCTCAGCCTCCCAAGTGCTAGGATTACAGGTGTGTGCCACTATGACCAGATGCACTTATTTCTTCATTTCTTAAATATACAGTAATACTGTTGTAGATTTATACTTAAGATGCTGCCCTTGCCTTAAGTATAGTATCTTATAACTTAAATAATATTAATAATAAAACCCTCACAACTACATCACTATATTTTTAAAGGTTTTTTGTTTGGTTTGTTCAAGACAGGGTCTCATAATATGGATTTAAACTTTCAGTGATCCTCCTGCCTCAGCCTACCAAGTGCTGGGATTACAGGTGTGTGCCATCATTCCTGACCTTCTAACCACTTTAAATACCATGTTAACGCTGACAGCTCTAGCCTTCTATTAGTCAAATCTCAGGTTTTCTCAATAGCCTGTGCAAGCACTCTAGATGCAAACCTCACTATCAACTCATGTCACTATCCAAAAACAAAGTCACAATTTCTTTCCTGTACTAACTGCTATATGCCTCACTTTGCTGATTCTTGCAATTGTGACAAATAACAACATCTGTGTAGTCAGTGTTTTATAATGTGTTTTTACACACAGTATCTCTTCTTCTGCTATGCGTTTGTGACAGGTAATAATTATATCCCTCTTGAGTACTGGTACATACACAAGGCATGCCGTCATTTTTACTTCCCCTTCTCCTCCTGGCCTCCTCTCACTGGCCTCATCCTTAGATCCCCTTTCCCATCTCTACAAAACCCACCTCCCTGTCTCCTTACTCTGTGAATATACAAATATTATCACATTTGCTTAGAGATGAGAAAATTGAAAAGAGAGGTAGTGGGAAAATACAAGGTCATAAAGTTGGTCAGTAGCATAACTGAGATTTATACCTATCTCCTGATGCCAAATTCTATATTCTTCCCACAATGCTAATTTCACAGTACCTACCATACTAGTATTATTAGGGACAAGTATAATAATTCTGAAGTAATTAACATTTAATTGTTAAGTAGAATACATATGAGGAAATTCAAGGCACTAAACAGCTTGGTAATTTTCAGAAAGCTAAGCTCATAGTGAGTGGGAAAGGTGGATTAAAATTCAGCTATTTCTGACTCCCAGTTCCTGCCAAAGCTGCAACACCACCAGCTTGCTGGCATTTTAGAAATCATCCAGTTTTATCCCTTCATTTTGCAGCACCGTCTAATTACTGCAGTTACTTTCTACTCCACTTTCCTGCTCTAGTCTCTTTCTTCCTGACCTGTTCTAACATGAGTAGGCTACTTTTGCAGATACTTCTGCAGCACAGTATCTCTTACGTTTTCTCCTACTTAAGTCTCCTTTTTCTGCCTAACAACAGATCAAGATCGTCCTCTAATCTGACAGCAGTCATGAATGTCTGCAGGGTGAGTAGCTCTTACTAGCTAGGGAACTCCTACAAAGGCAAGCTAAACACCAACTTACGTAAAGCACACAGACAGTACCTGGGGCACGTAAGCACCAGCCAAGTCACTTCCCGAGAGGCAGGAAGGATATGGCGCCCACTCACTTACTGAGTATTTAACCTTAGCCTTAGGCAAACTATTATCACAATAAGAAAATAACTATCTATTTTATAAGACTATTGAGAGAATTAAATGACTTAATATATGTAAAGTGCTTGGAATAGCACCTGGAGTATACAGTAAGCATTCAGTAAATTTTAGGAAGTATTATTATCATCTTAACCATCTCACCAATTTAGTTTTTCTTTTTGTCATCAACAAAAACTCTTAACCAAGCTGGTATTTCCTTCAAGCAGCATTATTTTATTTATTTATTTTTGTTTTTTTGAGACAGGGTCTTGTTAAGGAGATCAGGCTAGCCTTGAGCAACACAGTCCAAGATGGTCTCAAACTCATGAGGATATTCCTGCCTCAGCCTCCCAAGTAATGGGATTATAGGTGTGTGCCACCACGTCCGGCTAATAACTTATTTTATTTTATTTATGTATTTTTCTTGGTACCGGGGATCAAACTCACAACCTTGTGCTTGCCAGGCAGGCGCTTATACAACTGAGCTAAATCCTTAGCCCCTTTATTTTATTTTTTGAGACAAGCTCTTACTATGTAGCCCAGGTTAGCCTCAAACTCACAATGATCTTCATGCCTCAGCCTCCTGAGTGCTGGGATTATAGGCATGCACCACCATGCCCAGTGGTACCAATATTTTAAATAACAAGCTGTATGAGCTCATTCCTTGCTCCTGTCTGACATTCTCTCAATCTGGAATGAACCGATCTTAACTGTTCTTTTCTTCCTGGCTGTATACTGCCTACCCATTCCACTTTTTTTTTATTTTTATTTTTTTATTTTTTTTGGTATTTTGAGACAGGGTCTTACTATGTAGTTCAGGTTGGCACTGAACTCACTATGTAGCCCAGAATGGCCCCTCAAACTCTTAGCCATCCTCCTGCTTTGGCCTCCCTAGTGCTAGGATTACAGGCGTGTGCCACTATACCCAGTTGATTTTTTTTTAAAGAAGCATGAGAAGGATTAGTAGAGTTAGATACAGGATGCACTCATGAGCAGAGTTCGAGTGCTCAAAGAAATGAGGCACCCCCATTCCATTCTTGAATCCCCTAGCACCTCCTTCTGAGGTCAGGTCTGATGATACTTATTCTTGAACTCTTCCTTCATCTTTGATTTAAAATTAGTATTTTACTGTAAGCTGCCATTCATTCATTCCTGGCATGATCTAAGCTGTCCTGCTGGACAAGACTTATACTTCATGCATTTTTATATTCCTGTCCTGCTGGACAAGACTTATACTTCATGCATTTTTATATTCCTTTTACAAGTACATAACCAGCATTCCATAAAGGTCTATTAAATCAATAAATGAGCAGGGCAAGGCGGTGCATGCCTGGAGTCCCAGCATTGGGGAAGCTGAGGCAGGAGGATCATTGCAAGTCTTAGGCCAGACTGGGCTACATAGTGAATTGAAGGTCAGCCTGAACTACAAAGTGAGACCCTGCCTCAAAACAAAACAAAACAAAAAAACCAATCAACCCCCTACTTGAAATCAATCAATAAATAACTGAACAAGTTAGGTTTTAAAAACTTTAAATTAACCTCAATTGTAATGATTACATTGCTTAGTTTTCCTAGAATGGCAGCTTCCTTCTCTATGAAACATGAACATTCTCATCTTCCCTATCAGAAAGATTAAATAAATCAATAAAAAATTTTGATTAGTTTTTGAGAGGCTATACAAAAAATAGTCTACCTTTTACCCCTACTACTAGGGAATAAACCTAGGGCCTTTGTACTAAGCTACATTCTCAGTCCTTTTTTTGTTTTTTGGGTAGTGGGAATTGAACTCAGGACCTTGTACTTGCCACGTAGGCACTGTGCCACTGAGCTATGTCCCCACCCTCTCTCAGCCCATTTTGAAAAAAAATTTTTCTTTTAAATTTTGAGACTGAGTCTCATTAAGTCACTAAATTACCCAGGCTTCGTTGGAACTAGTAATCCTTCAGCCTCACCCTCCCGAGTGCTGGGATGACAGGCATGTGTCCCTATATCTGACCATCAGCAACTTTTTCTTCAAAGCTCACAAGGTCTCACCTAACAGTCACTAAATTATTTTCAGAGAATCAGCGCTGAGTTCAAATGCCTCACCTTGACAAAGTCCAGGACAGCCTCTCTTTGAATCTGCTTGGTCCTGACCTTTTCCTCCTCATACTGCAGGGCCGCCAGCTGCGCCTCTCTTCGAGCACGCTCTACCAACTGTTCCCTTCTCCGCTGTGGTTCCAAGTCTGTGTGTGGCAGCTGCAACAAAGGAATCATTTTGCAAACAAAAGTGGGGTTGCTGTTAGAATCAGGGTGTCTAAAAACACGGTCAGCAACTATGTCATGTGCATATGTTGTATTAACAGAAAAGACAAATAATGAAGTTTATAGATAAGTGGCAGTTAATGGCAATTTAAGTATTATATATAAAAGAAAACCATCTTAGTTTTTAAAAATAAAAAAAAAAACAGCAAAAAAACACTACAAACACAAACAAAACCTAAAAATTACCTGATTGTGACTTGGTGATAGTGACAAAAGAGAAGGCAGCTCAACAGGAATTCTGACCCAATAAAAAAAAAGAAAAACCTTTTGATACCAGACAAACACACATGAGGAATGAGTAATCTTTTTATTATTAATGCAGCTTTCTATTACTCATAGGCAAGCTGTCTAGTTAGCACTGCAAGAGGAACTCTATTTTGTAAACCTGAGCCTGAGTCATTAAATTAAATTGTAGCAACACTGATGCTTTCAACTCACGTTTCCCATGATGATATCCCTGATTATTCTACAGCCAGCTAACAACTGTCTGCAACAGCCAGCACTGTGAAATGGTTAGTTGAGATCACTTTCAAGGGGGTATCATTTATTTATAACATATATAACTACTATCTTCTTTGTGTGTAAACTGAGATGCTTTTATATACAAAGTCATTTTATCCAAAGAAACTGGAATACTACAGAACCTGGTAACTATACTTATAAAGAATTCCCACTCACCTGATAAAGCAATTTTAATAACAAAAGTAAGATTATACCGAGTTTTATTCTTCGTTCTTCCTTTCTTTGTAGTAATGGGGATTTATCCCAGGGCCCGCCAACGGTAGACAAGTGCTGTACCACTGAGATACATCCCCAGTCGTTTTAAAATTTTATTTTAAAACAAGGTCTCACTAAGATGCTCAAACTGGCCTCAAATTTACCATACTCTTGGCCTTAGTCTCTGGAGTAGATGGGATTATAGATGTGCAACACCATGCCTGGTTGATTTTTATTCTTAAGAAAAAGGTGAAACCCTATTTGATACTAAAAGATAGGAGCAACTACTTGCTTATTACTGTTAATTCTTATAATTTGGGAATTTAACTTTTTCCTGAAGCTGTATCTCTGTAATTGTACTTCTGTCTGAAACTAAAAATGGGTGAGTTGCAACTTTCTGACCTGAAATTCGAAACTGATCATTAGCTTGTCAAAATGATTTAAACACATTGAAAAGAGCACTGTACGGGAAATAAAAATAAATTTCCCAAACCTTTTAAACTTTCCTATTGCCTACTATGCTTTTTCCCCCTATGGCAGTGCTGGGGATTGAACCCATGCAATTGTGCATGCTGGGTGAGCATAGGACCACTGAGCTACCCCCTCAGCCCCCACCTGCCTCCACTAATAATGCACAGATGTGGCAGTCTGCCAAGGCTGCTACACTCACGTTCACTGCTCTCGCCAGATAAAGTAATAGGCAGTGGAAGGGAAGCAGTCTCAGCTTCTGTACAAGCCTGACGAATCATCTCATGTCATTCACACTTGCTCATAAACCCAGACCAATCTCTATGGTGTGACCTAATTCAAGGAATGAGGAAATTTGTTTAACTTCCCCATGCTTCAACTTTCTCATTTCTAAATGAAGGATAATCATATGTACCTCAAAGAGATATCAGGATGTTTAAATAAGATATTCCACATATATGGAACACCATAAAATGTATATGCTAGTGATTATGTATTTAGAGTAATAGGGATTAACTACAGCTTTGTCCCCAGATTACTAATTTCATATACAGAAACTTTTACTAGGCCATAGCATAGCCTGTACTAGCCATCTGAAGATAAACTGATCAAAACATAAAAAGGAGCAAATAAACCCAACCTAAGCAGTTATATGAGCCTTGATTTGAATGCTGTTGTAACAATGCTTTTTAATCTTCTAATACACACCTCTACTAAATTTCTGCACCTTCTTTTTTCCTTTGTAATGCTAGGGATGGAACTCGGGGCCTTTCAAATGCTAGACATTTCTCGACTACTGGATTATACACCTGGCCTTTTTTTTAAACCATGAGCCAGGGTCTCACCAAGTTGTCCAGGCTAGCCTCAAATTTGTGATCTTCTTGTCTCAGCCTCCAAGTAGCTAGGATGATAAGTGAGTGTCAAAAGGCCTAACTAGCAACTCTCTTTTTACAACAAAATGTCTTTACAAAACTGGTCATATTCACCGTCTCTGCTTCTTTGGCCCACTTTATTTTATGTTGGCTGCAGTATGGACGCTGTCCTCACAACTCCATTAAACTGCTCTTTCAGTTCCTGAGTCTGCTGTGATAAACACTCCCAAGCCCAGCAGTCACTTTTTAGTCCTATCAGCTCTGTGACACTGTACACCCCTCTCCACAGTTCTTAGACCACTCTTCACTGAGCCTGAGACATCACCCTCTTTCTCCATCCTGACTGCTCTGCTGCATTTCTTTTCCTAGATGTTCCCTCTCTAATTCCACCTTACCTCAAACTCATATTTCTAATGCTTTAACCAATACTTTCAAGTGACTATCCAGGCATCATGAACAGTGCATAACCACAGCCTGACTTTCATCACCCAAACCCATTTTGCTTTGTTCAGATGCCTTTTTTTTAAACCTTGTATCAGTCAATGTTTACTACAGAAACAGATATAACACAACATATACAAATAGATATGAATTTACAAGATTGGCTTAAAATGGTCAGACTCCTTGATTTTTGTTGTTGCTATTGTTTTGTTTTTCTGAGACAAGGTCTCCTTATGTAGCTCAGGCTGGTCTTGAACTCCCCATGTACCCCAGACTGGCCTCGAACTTGTGGGCTCCTGCCTCAGCCTCCTGAGTGCTAGGATACAGGTGTGCGCCACCACTCCTGGCTTGCCTGGCAATTTTGAAACATGCCATGCGTCCCCCTACCTCAGGGCCTCTGCCTAGACAGCAGACCATTGTTCCTTCACTCTGTTAGGTTGCCACCGCAATATCACCACCCCGTAACACACTGCTCTCACTCTCCTTCACCCGACACTACCACATCTTTTGTTCTGTTTTACTTTCTTTTTCACAGAACGTAACACGTTATTTGTGACATTTGTCTGTCTCCATCTACTTAACAGTAAGCTCTAAGCTATCAGGGACCTGGAAGAGAACCAGAACCATTTTAGTGCTCAGGAAACACTGTCAACAGGAATGGAGTGGCACTGTCCCCAAAGCACAGAACATGGACACATAGGAAACCACCAACTGCAGGTGACATTTAGCCTCTCTCTCAAATCTTTTTTTTTGTTTTTTTTTGTGGCACTGGGGATTGAACTCACAGCCTCGCGCCTGCCAGGGCAGGCGCTTAAGCCACTGAGCCAAACTCCCGGCCCTGGTTTTTTGAGGCAGGGTCGCACTATGTAGCTCAGGCCAGCCTTGTGCTCGCGTTGTAGCCCAAGCCGGCCTCGAACTCACAACGCTCCGCCTACCTCAGCCTCCCGAGTGCTGGGATTAAAGGCGTGCGCCACCACGCCCGGCTTCTCTCTCAAATCTTGGAGTTTCCTTGTGCTGTGACACACACAGCCAGTGGGGTCCTGAGAGGGGACGATGGGAGAGTAAAACAAAACAAGACACAAAGGAAAAAGCTGGGGATCAGGTGGGACCTGACGTTTGTGACAGAGAGGCAGCAACAACGCAGCTCGGTCTGCATCTTTATTTACACACAGTGAAAAGCAGGGGAGCGCATGACAGGACTGAAAGTGCAGGGTCTTAGTGTTTTGTTGAGAACACTGAAAGAGAAACATTTTTAGAGCTATGTGTGCTGCAGGTAACGGAGGAACACCAAGGCTGGACACCTGCTGGACTGGCTTTGCTCCAGTCCCAATAACTTGTTCACACGGCTCGCCTCTGGCGCTTTGTGTCTTTTGGGGCTGGCCTTGCCCTAGCCCCAAATGTGAGGTTGATCTCCAGCTCAGGTGCTTCACACACTTTTAGCTAACATCTGTAACTCTAATACCTGTAAGGTAGACTTTGAGCAGTTCTCTGCTTTTCTTTATAAAATCAAATAATTGGGGAGAGGGGGAAAGGAAAGAAGGAAAAAGTAAAAAAAAAAGTGAGAAAAGAAGAAAAAAATGAAAACAAAGTTTTTGTAAATGGGAGGAAAAGAGGGGATGAAGGAAGGGTAGGGGAATGAGAAAAATAAGAACCGAGTTACACTGTGTACAGGTACCAAACCTATATGATGAATATGATCATTATGTATATCTAAAATGTACCAATAAAATCCAATTTTAAAAAAATCACAGAATTAATGTGAGCTGATTTTCTACCTTGACAGAAAAATTTAAAATTTCCATGTTTTACCCAAATGCCTTTTAATTCCATACTATTTTTTTTTTTTTTTTGGCAGCACCGGGGATTGAACTCACAACCCTGTGCCTGCCTGACAGGCACTTCAGTCACTGAGCCAAACTCCCAGCCCTGGTTTTTTGAGTCAGGGTTGCACTGTGTAGCTCAGGCAGCCCTTGCGCTCACGTTGTAGCCCAAGCTGGCGTCAAACTCACAACGCTCCTCCTACCTCAGCCTCCTGAGTGCTGGGATTAAAGGTGTGCGCCACCACGCCCGGCTTCCATGCTATTTCTTATAGAAGCCAGTGTAGGTTCCAGCTGATACATTTCTCCTGAGCTAACCAGTTTGAATTACAAGCAGACCTTTTTTAAAAATGATTATTTTGATATTTTTTAAATATGTAACTTTTGCTAGTTTCTACTTTAATGTTACACATTTTTTTTTTTTTTTTTTTTTTGAGACAGTGTTTCCTTATGTAATTCAGCCTGGCCTTGAACCTACTATATAGCCAAGGTTGGCCTCAAACTCATGGCAATCCTCCTGTCTCTGCCTCCTGAATACTGGGATTATAGGCATCCACCACCATGCCTGGCTACAGTTACATAATCTATCCTGGCAAATAACTATAAAATAATCACCAATTTCAACTTGTTTACAGTATCCCCGCCTTTATTATTCCCAGGAGAGACTTGTGGGGGAGGACTGGGAAGGAGAACACATAAACCCAGTGGATAAGGGGAGATAGGGAGAAAAAGCAAGCAGCTTTCCTTTCCAGGTGAGGTGGAGGGGGCCAGGAGGAGCAGCAGGCAAGCAGCAGTTTGTCAACCGCTGAGACACAAAGCACTGAGTTGATTCTTTTTGTTAACATTATTCAAATTGTATACAAGTCTCACGGGCCTGGGCGTTCTCAGACATTCTCAGGTGATTTTGTCTTTCTAGGTTCTTTATTATTATGCCATTTGAAGGTAAGCCCCAGGAGGGCAGGAACTTTGACTGACATTCATACCTATATCCCCATTTCTAGAAAAGTACTTGCTATACAGTAGATATTTAGCAAGCATCTACCAACAAATGATGTATTGATCTTAAGAGTTTAACCAATTATTGGGGTAACAACCTATAGTGTTCTTATCTAAGGACTGTACTAGAATTTAATGATTTGAAACATTCAATTAAAAAGAAATTGTGCATGCCTTTAATCCCAGCACTCAGGAGGCTGAGGTAGACAGAGCGTTGTGAGTTCGAGGCCGGCTTGGGCTACAACGCGAGCACAAGGCCGGCCTGAGCTACATAGTGCGACCCTGCCTCAAAAATCCAGGGCCGGGAGTTTGGCTCAGTGGCTCAAGAGCCTGTCTGGCAGGTGCGAGGTTGTGAGTTCAATCCCCGGTGCCGGGAAAAAAAAAAAAAAAAAAGAAATTGTGGAATTAGTTTCTAGCACTGAGACTAAATGTCTTCAATGGTTCTTCCAATGGAAACAATTAAAATACTGAATAAAATTATCTTTTAAAATATATTGATAATCTAGATTCTAAAAGACAAATCTAAAAGCAGGAACTCTGGATTAAGGTTTGTCAGGCAGGCTTGGACCCCTGGTGTTACTCCGGGAAATGTGCTGTACTATATAGCAAAGGGGTCTTTGTAGATAAAGTTTCCAATAGGCTGGCCTTAAAATTAGGAGATAATTCAGGTGGGCCTAATATAACCATGAGCCCTTAAAAGCAAAAGAGGAAGCCAAAAGAATCTGTGAAATGGGCAGAAGAAAAGCTGAAAAGGTTAAAATGTCTAAAAGATTCTGTCTGCCACTGCTGTCTTGTTCATGGAAGGGACCCGGGAAGCAAGGAATGCAGGTGGCCTCTGTAGGCTGGGCACAACCCCCACCTGCCAGGTGTACAGGAACAGGGCTCTCAGTCCATCAGCTGTATGGGACTGACTCCTGCCAACACGTATGAGCCTGAACATGGACTCTCTCAGAATCTCCAGTCAGGAATCCAGGCCAGCCAATACCTAGCCCTTGGCCTTGTGGGACCCTAAGCAGAGAACCAGGTGGGTCTGTCTAGTCCTCTATCCTATGGAACTGTCATGTAATACATAGGTATTGTTTTGAGTTACTAAATTTGAAAGGAAAGTGATAGAAAACTAATACATAAAGTAACTGAGTAAAAAAGCTGGCTTTTACTTTGAGGACTTCTACTAAATCCTAGGGAACTTGAGCTTCACCAAGGATGGACCCAGGAAATGAGAGGGACAGGAGATAAAGTAGGTCTGACCAGGGTAAACAAAAATGTAATAGAAAACCTGTGTGTGAAATTGGATTCTTTTTATTTTATTTTATTTATTTATTTATTTTTTGAGACAGGGTCTCACTATGCAGTTCAGGCTGGCCTTGAGCTCACTTTGTAGTCCAGGTTGGTCCTGAACTCACAACGATCCTTCTGCTTCAGCCTCCCTAGTGTTGAGATTACAGGTGTGTGCCACCATGCCTGGCTGAAACTGAATTCTTAAAGAAGTCACTCTGAGAGAAATTTCAAAGCATACAAAATTTAACTAAATCTCTCAGTAATAAGCTGTAAAACTAAAAAGGCCATGCTATAAGACTTTTTTTATTCATGATTTCTCCAGTTTCTTGATTTCATCTGTATTACAGTCCCTGAGACTATTTTAATATGCTATGAAGATGAAGAGCTATGTATGAGAGTGCTACATAGTCTATTTACTGTCATTTAAGAAGACGTGTATCAACTCTACTATTTTAAGATTCCATAAAAACAAAGAGGAACCAAAAGCTGGAAATTTTTTAGCTACTGAGATAAAGTTTATGGTAAGAAATCTTTCAGAATTAAAGAACTAGAAGCTACATTCTAAACAATCAAACTAATTTTAGAAATAGTCACTAAGCCGGGCGTGGTGGTGCACGCCTTTAATCCCAGCACTCAGGAGGCTGAGGTAGGAGGCGCGTTATGAGTTCAAGGCCGGCTTGGGCTATAACGCAAGCGCAAGGCCGCCCTGAGCTACACAGTGGAACCCTGACCCAAAAAACCAGGGCCAGGAGTTTGGCTCAGCGGTTTATGCACCTGTCAGGCAGGCGCGAGGTTGTGAGTTCAATCCCCGGTGCCGTTAAAAAAAAAAAAAGAAACAAAGAAATAGTCACTAAATGTAGTGGAAAGGTCATATTAATTGAGCTAGGAATAAGAATGTATATCGTTGTCTTAGCTACCTCTCCGTTACCCAGTAAAAACTTCAAGTTAAAAAAACTGAAAGCCAGTAATGGTGATGCACATCTGTAATCCCAGCTACTTGGGAGGCTGAGCCAGGGAGGTTGAAAATCCCTGGTCTAGGCAACAGGGTAAGACATAGCCTCAAAAGGCTGGCATGGGTAGGATGGAGAGCTGGAGATATAACTCAGCATTCCCTGGGTTTAATCCCCAGAACCATGTCATCAATAAATAAACAGGATTTCTGAAAATCTTTAACACATTCACCATGGGGACATAATTTGTGCCTTATTGGTGGGAGGCTTGAGCCACTTCTGGTACATGTATGACTGTCCAATTGGGTGGCTTAATTTTATTAGTAAAAAGATAGATAAAAGTGATCAGATCTGTTTGTACGACCACTGGCACAAGTTATCTGGTTCAAGCTAGCAAAAACATGTTAAGTGTTAAGCCCTCTTTATGCATGAATCCACTTTATCATCACAAAATCTCATTGCCATTAAGTACCTTCAAATCAATTAATGGTACAGGTAATAGGTTAGGTGATCTGAATTTAGAATAAATCAATTTTACCTTTACTGTATGGCATGAGCACAAAAACACACTGTAACTTAGTTTTAAATACATGGTCTCTAAAATATACAGCACAGCATTACAGACAAGTGTGGAAGCTAAAGTTTATGTGATTGTCATTAACCAAACTTAAAAACAACAGACTTTATAGGAATCCTTTAAAGAATTTCCTTATTGTTTGAAGCATATGGAGTCTAAAAATCTAAACAAAACTTGTTGAAATGACGTTCATAGACTACCAACCATTTTAGATAGTTGAAATTGAAGAATTTTTGAGATTTTCTCAACTTATGGATCCCAGGTACAAATGTCCTTTCAGAAATTAAGTTACCAGAAAACAATTTAGTATGACTTATACTTTATAGTGCATAGAATCATTAGTGGTACTATTAGATATGCACACATGGACATGCAGAAATAACCAGAAATATTTTTTTAAATTAGCATAATGGATTAATATTTTTGCTTTACTTGCTTACAGAATTA
>RJWM01031727.1:0-20379 GCA_004363535.1 Dasyprocta punctata | reverse complement strand
TTATGCTTTATATTTATAAACAGCATGGACTTAATTTTGGGCTTTGGGTTGTTTACAGCTTCTGACTGGTTACTTGCCATTTACTTAATCTTGGCATTTTGGAAAATTTAGCAGCAAAATGGTACTAATCAATATGTCTTTATCATTGATTTAGATAAGTATTGTTTCCTTAATATCAATTATTTCTAATATATCCTTCAGAGCATTTTGGAGAACTGGTTTGTTGGTTACAAATTTCTTCAGATATTCTTTGTCATGGAAATATCATACTTCTTCATTGATTTTGGAAGATAGTTTTGTGGGGTGTATCAATCTGGGTGGGAAGTAGTTTTCTTTTAGGGCTTGAAATATCTCACTCTAAACTCTCCTTGACTTGAGGATTTGTGTTGAGAAGTCTGCTGTGATTCTGATGGGTTTTTCTTTATAGGTGATTTATTTCTTTTCTCTGCCTTCAGTATTTTGTTTTTGTGCTGAATTTCTTGAATCTTGATTAATATATGCCTTGGAGTAGTTTTACTTTGATCATGGCTATTTGGAGTTTTATATGCTTTACTTATTTATATTTGAAATTATCCATGTATGGAAAGTTTTCTGCTATTACTTCTATGAAGAGGTTTTTTATGGCATTTGCAAAATCTCCAGCTTTCTCATTGACTCCAATCAAATTTATGCTGTTCTTTGCTTCATCTTGTAGCTATTGGATTGATTTTTCATGGTATCTTGCTATTTTTAAGATATCTTTCTTTTTATGGTCGCTAGCCACAACCCTGTCTTCTAGGTTTGATGTTCTATGCTCATCTTCATTCAGTTTGCTGCATATACTTTCAATGGAGTTTTTAATCTCCTGGATTTCTGTTTGGATCTGTTTCATGGATTCCATTTCTTTTTTATGTTGGATATTCATGATATCTATTGTTTTCTTAAGCTATTCTATTTTTTCATCTGTGACTGCTCTAATGTCTTTCATTTTGATCATCATTTATTTGTGCACCTTAGGGATTAATTTTTCTATAGCCCTTTTCATTTGTTTTTTTCACTTCTACTGCTATTGCTTCAGGAAGTTTCAGAGGGTAGCTTCTGAGTTTCTCTCATTGTGTTATGGGTCTCTCCTGGTGGGACTGGAGGTCTAGGGTTGTATTTTGCTTCTGTATCTGGTCATTTTCTAATTTTTATTTTATTTTGTTTTCTGTGTTGTTGATTGCTGATTTCTTATGATAAAAAACTTTATCACTAGTATCGAGGCTAGGAAATGTCTGTTCCTCAGGGATGTATTCTAAATGTAGGTGGTTCTTGGTCTTTGTGTCTATCCCAAGAACCCACCTTTCCAATTCATTAAGGATTAGAAGTTTCTAGGCACTTGGCTCAGTATTTAGTCCTTTGGTACTGCACTATGGTGATGGTTATTACTTCAGACAATCACAGTGCTCATATACAAGGGAAAAAACTGATTATAATAGGTATGGCATCCTGGCCAAAGTAACACAGTTAGCAATAGCATTAGGCATAAACTAGCTACTGACAAACTGTGGTTTATATTCTTGATACCTTTAATCATAGGAGCAGATTCTACACTTATATAACAAAATCCAACATATTCCAGGAAACTGTATGCAATGATTTTCCCCTTAGCAAAATGATTTTACTCTGATGTGGTGGTGAGGATTTAAGAGGGTTAGGGGACAAGATAGAAAGATAAATAAGGTCAAATATAGTAGAAGCAAGTTTTGAAGAGCAAAGGATAATTGGTCAAATTTTGGGACACTGGCAAACACAGGGGAGAAAAAATGAAAGAGAAAGCAAAGGAGTATTGAAGTGAACCAGAGAAAGAAGAGACAATGTTCAGTCACATGGAAATATAAAATCAGGAGGGATAATTGAGGAAAGAGAGGAAGAAGGTGAATAGAAGAAAACAAAAAGCAAAGTCAATACTGAAAAAAGAGCAAAACCCCAACTACACAGAAAAAGGAAAACCAATCAAACAAAGAGAAAGAAAAGTAGTAAAATTTCTCTGGTGTCTACAGTTTTGTGGTAGCGTTCAAGTTGGATCTCATAAATGTGCTGTATACTCTGGCCAAGTACAGTAGGATTTGTACTGGGTATAAGGCTGACCTTGGCCTCTGGATGTGGTGCCTGGGAGTGGCCTTCTGTTGCTAGTGTTCTACCCCAGCTCTTTGATATAGAATGTCAACCCTGACCACCCACTTTTGTTCCATGTGTCTGTGTGCTACATCCAGTACTGCTTCACCTAACTTACCAACTGGTGGTTCATACTCTCTTTGCTGATTCACACCTTTCCTTGCCACTAGTATTACCTATGAGTGTGCACCCATGCTGGGGTCTGCTGCCTGCTGATCCTGCCTGCCAGAATGCCTGTCTGTTTTTCCAAAATCAAAATATCATTTATTCTTTCATACAGTTGACTTCGTCAAACATATTCTTGGATGATGGAAAGGTTTTGTGAAATACAATCCAAAATGTCACACTTCCATGTGATATGTTTCTCCACTGGCTTTTCTTCTTTTTTAAAGTTAGTTTTTTAAAGTTGCTCATCTGTCTCTCCTTCCAAATATGATGCTTCAGTATGTTAGCAATATTTTGTAAAGAAATAAATATTTTTAGTACAGATTAGAGGGAATGACTAATAATTTATATATTGGACCTGAGAATTTAGTAAATGACTAACACTGGCTTTATGTTTAATCTAAAGACAACATTTTAATAAACACTGTAATTACATGTACATTCTTAATGTATTGGGTGATATACTATGTACCCCCACGTCCTAATATACTTTTGATGGGGCTGAGTCTGGCACAGGGATTGGCAGTGTGAGTGCTGTACCCGCCCGGGGGTGGAGCCGACATACAGTGTAAATGAGGTGGGTCTTCCTCTTGTGCTTTCACGCTTTTGCCCTTTCTCTCTCTCACCAGTGCGCCTTGCTGCTTGTGGTTTCCATGAACAGTAGCCCCGCCATGCCATGCTGCCTTGGAGCCAACTTAAGTATGGACTAAAACTCCCGAGAAACTGTAAGAATAAACCTTTCCTTCCCTAATTTTGGGCGTCAGGTATTTTGTCTTTGCAACAAGCGAAAAGTAACCAAGACACTTATGTATTTACTATAAGACAATAAGTTCATTGTTTAATTTTTATGTGCCCCCCACAATGCTTTAGAAAGAGTGCATAGTAGGAATCTAATAACCACTTGCAAGTTACCTGAATGATTTTATTTTTAATGGAAGATTTAAACAACTAGGGAATAGACTTTTTCTCTTACATTTTGACAAATAATGACTATATTAGTTTATGTTAATCAACATCAAATTTAAAACAAAACTGTTATTCATGTTTTTTATGAGTAGCTGACATGTTTTTAATACATTTCTGATCTTTTTATTGGTAGCTTTTGTTTTTTGTAACAGGGATCGAGCTCAAAACCTTGCACCTGCCAGACTCTATTAGCGTTTTCATCACCATTCTGATTTTCTGAAATTTGACCAGAATCTCCCATCAAGTTTAGCTTCCAGAGCTGCTTCTTCAGCTGCATCTCCAAACCATTCCACTCTTTCCACAAGCCAGTTCCACAGGTACTCTACTGGTACTGACTCCACATATATGGTTCAGAATCTTAGTTACTTTTCTTGCTGCAGAGACAAAATAACCAACCCAAAGTTAAAGGATGAGAAGTCTATTTTGGCATAAAGTTTGTAGAGATTCCAGTACATAGTCAGCTGGTTCCAAAGTAGGGTACGTGGTAGAAGAGCACTGCAGAAAAGAAACGTTCCTTTGAATGGCAGGTA
Source organism: Dasyprocta punctata (assembly GCA_004363535.1). NCBI lineage: Eukaryota > Metazoa > Chordata > Mammalia > Rodentia > Dasyproctidae > Dasyprocta > Dasyprocta punctata. The sequence goes on along the minus strand of RJWM01031727.1, from coordinate 16,582 downwards.
GGAAGGCAGCAAGCAGCCAAAGTACCAAGTAGCAGAAGCAGCAGCAACAGCAACAGCTACAAGCCTGCCTTCCTTCTGCTCCTGTATATTCCATTCAAGCTACAAGAGTAGTGATTGGTTCCACTCATACTCAGGGTGGAGCTGCCATTATCCACACCCTTAATTCCAGTGATGCCTCTTTAATTCACATTCATGTATCCTAATCTAGCCACCTTCAAAACTCCCCACCTATGACAACATGAGGCCTGGGGGCATCTTAGTTACTTTTCTCTCATTGCTGGGACAAAATACCTGAAACCCCACATTAGGGAAGGAAAGGTTTATTAGCTTATGGTTTTTGGAAGTTTCAGGTCACACTCAGCTGGCTCCAAGGCAGGGTGGCATGGCTAAGGATCAATCAGTCATCCAGACACAAATCATAATATTCCACCCCAGCCCCCCAAAGACTCATGCACATCCTTTATGTAAAAGACATTTAGTCCACCTCTAAAAGCTGCCAAAATTCTAACAGTTTTAGCATTGCTGAAAAGTCCAAATCCCATCTCCTCTGAGATCTAAGGCAAACTCTTAGCTGTGAACCCCTGCACAAATGAAATGTTAAACACTTCCAGCATTCAATGGCACAAGATATACATTAGCATCTGAAAAGGTGCAAATGGGGATACAAAGGATTGGAACCAAACCAAGTCCAGGCTCTAGCAGGGCAAAAATTAAGTCCCGTAGTTCCATGTGAAACGTCTGAAAATATTTGTGGTAATTTGCGCTCCAACAGGCTTGTGTAACTCCACCTCTATGCCACTTCTAGTGGTGGTAGCTCCCATGGATTCTCTTTTAGGCATTCTCTGTTTAATCCTTGCAACTTTTCTTTGATGATCCATGTTTCTGGCTTTTTCAAATTTCTGGGGTCTCCACTGCACCTTTGGCTTCACACGCATAACTTCACACACTGCCCACTCAGGGGCACACTGCTTAGCCTCCCAGGCCTTCTGAAATCAAGGTGGAAGCTTTTTAAACCTCATAACTCATACGTTCTGCATGCACTTAAATCCAGTACCACACGAATGATGCCAAGGCCTTCTGCCAGCTGGAGCAGTAGCCAGGCTTTCCTTTCTTGGATGTAGGAGTTGAGTGCCTATATTGCTGGGTACTCTGAACTCTATGCCACCACCTTTCAGAACCCAGTGTGGCTGCCAACATTTTTAAAACTGGTGTGGCCACCACCTGCATTCTGGAAAATAGTGAGACTGCTGCCATTCTGGAACATGGAGCTCTGCAACTTTCTCCTCAAACCAAAGTCTTTGCAGTTTTGAGACTTCAAAGCATTGGGACCTGCTGCTACTTGTGATGCCCTAAGACCACCTTTTATATTCTCCTGTTCCTTCTCAACAACAGAGATCTCAGCTCTGTATTTGCAGTCCACAGCTTTACTGGAGCTTTTCTCCTCAACCAAACTCAAACTCACATTTCAAATCATCCTTCTGGGCTCTTTGCTCTTTATTCTCAACATAAATCCAGCTAAAAGCACCCAAAAGTAGCTATGCCACCTCAACATTTAACTGCTTTGAAATGCCTTCTGCCAGATTAATTGATCTTCTGCCCTTATCTCAGTCTCAGGCAAAGTCTCTGGACATGAGCAAAATGCAGACAAACTTTCTGCCAAGCCATAACTGTGCCTGAATTTCTCCCCTCTTTCTAACTCTCTATGGCTTCTTTCCCGGAAGCTTGGAGCAAAAGAGAGAGAATAAATATTTAGGAAAGATATTACTAGATTTATATATTGTGGTACAAGTGTTCCTTGGGTCTAATGAGTATCTAACACCACCTCATCATGTCAATATTCAGATTTTCTTTTGGGGTCATAATTTTTCTGAAGACCTCTCTCTTTTGCTGCCTTGTTTAAATCAATGTGTCTCTAGCTTGGTTGTTATTGTCCTTCCTTGGCACTGTGCATCCTGTGGTACCCTTCTAGCTCCTGCATGATAAAACACTCCAACTCTTACAGACAGCTGCCTTGAACTAGATGGAAAAGTAGCCAACCCAGACATCTCATCCATAGCCCATATCTGACCCATGGAGAAATTCAATTACCTCTAGCTCAAAAAAGCTCTGGTAATTTACATCATATCAATGCAACACTCCAATTCATTTTTCCTGTTCACAGAGCTGCCTGCCAAATTCCCATTCCCTTTGGATTTCTTAAGGTCTGTGTTAGACACCTGTTCCCTGAATTGCTGAGTTCAGAGAATCTGAATAGGCCTCTTAAATTGCTTTTCCCTAGGATTAAGGTAGGGCAGGTCCTTTCTTCTCATAATATGAAGGGGTATAGGCTGAAATTTAGAATCACAGCACACACCAGGAATTCTTTTCACAAACCGTATCCCTAAAGCCTTTTTTAAAAAGTCATCCTTTTTCATTTGTTAAGGGATGACAATGTGTGATTACCTAAGGGTTGAAAAAGACTGATTTTGACAATCACCTACTTTGTAATCCCTCCGAAGAACTGTGTACTTCATTTAACATTTAGAATTTGCTACCATTTGTCCTGGGACTTTGGCCAAATCTAAGAATCAAATAGCTCCTTTTTTACAAGGAGGTAAACATAACCATAAAGTAACAAGCACACCTGCCAAATACTGAAATTTGAAATAAACGGTTACATATGAAATGCTTTCCTAATTATAAATGGCACAATTTTAAAGAAGCTTAATACATTGCCCTTTCACTAAAACAAGTTCTAGGGATGTTGGCTATCCAAGGCAGAAATTGAGAACATCTATGGAGAGGTAAAGTTGCACAAAAAAAGAACAGTAGGAAGAAAAATGAATAGCAGAGGAGGAGACATTGAAAGAATTACATTCTCAAATATTTTAACTGTCCCCAACCTAGCCTCACCCTGAAGTCTTCTGTGCTTTAACACAAACAACATAGAAAAACAAGTGAAATGTTAAAAGTAACCATAGCCAACATTTCCAGTGTTTTTATTAAGTGTCAGAAATTTTTCTAAGTGAATTTATATATACTAAGTCTTTTCACTCTCACTGCAACTCTATTAGGCATTGTGATTTTTCTGCTTTCTACTTAACAAATGAGGAAACTGAGTCACAGAGATGGGAACTTGCAGAAAGTTATATGGCAAATGAATACTGGAGCTAAAATTTTAGTCAAAGCCCAAAGACTTCTCTTAATGATGAATCTATATTGCTGTTTGAAATTAGATTCAGTGAACTTGTTCAATTTATTTTTTAATTTCTTCAGCAATAATCTATATCCATGGAAAGCTGAGCAAACAAAATTCCCAAGTTTTGGTACCAAGTTATGGTGCTTTTATCACTATGTTAAGTAATCTGAGGATTACAAAAATGGATAACATATACTTTCTGTTCTGAAAGAATTTAGAGTCCAATTGAGTATAAGAAGGAACAGATAAACTTTATCCACACTACAGCATGAGATTTTATGAATACTTTGAGAAGAATTAACAGAGTGTTTTAGCAGGCTCAGATGAATACCTACAGTTAACGCACATAAAGTAGGTGCCCAATTGCTATTAATTGTAGAATAGAAGTGTGAATGAAAGTTCAGAAAAGAATCACACTCAGTAGGTGATATTTATGGAAGATGTCATGAGACTGATTAACAATGACTACTGATTAATGAGTACCTTTCCACTTGGTGCTCATATCTATCTATCTATCTATCTATCTATCTATCTATCTATACTTGAATATATACAGTATGTGAAAGTATAAATATATGAATCCATATATGTATTATTTCAATTTTCATAATGCTACTATGCTCTTCATTTTTTATGAAGATACTGAAAGGCAGATTGTTTAATAATTTGCCAATAGATCTAGGTTTTAAGGAACATAGGTTTTGGGGAAGCAGAACAAAATTTACTCTGTATTTATAATGCCTGTCTTAGTTACTTTTCTTGTTGCTGGGACAAAATACATGACACTCAAAATTAAGGAAGGAAAAGTTTATTTAGTTCACATTTTTTAGAGGTTTCAGCCCATAATCAGCTGACTCCAAGGCAGGGTGGTACATGGCAGAGGGGCAACTATTCTTGGAGGTGGTAAGACAGTAAAAGCAACAAGAGCAAAAAGGAGGAGCAAGCCTCTTCCATTCTTTATATTGTATGCAGACATTCCACCCTAAGGCAGGTGTAGCACTCGCACCCCCAGTCTCAGCACTAGGCAATGAACTAATCACAAACTCTAGATTCAGTCACCTCTGAAAATCCCACCCCTTCCCCATGACAGCATAAGGTTTGTGGAGGGAGGGGGCATCCAAACACAAACTATAACAATGCTAAATCTCTTTTTCTACTGTGCTTCACTTTGAGTAGGAGGGAGTCCATCTTAGTACAAGAGAACAGTAGGAGCAATGTACGGTAGGTAGTAAAGGGTGAAGCAAGTTCAGTGTTTGGATTTGAAAACACATTGAGTGTGTGAACAGAGAGAGGAAGATGAGGTCCTCTTAATAGATGAGGCCTGTGGAGGCAGCTTAGCTGAGGATCTCACATGGTGGATCATAGGGAGACATTCATGGTAGATGAGTGTTTAGAACATAGTAAAATAAAGTGGAGAACAGACTCAAGAGAGGATAAATAAGAGACCCAAAGGTGGTTACTCCAACTGACTAGTTCTCAAACTGAACACTAGTAACAACAGCAATTTAAAAAGCAACCTTAATAAATGGGTACATTATAAATCATAAACATGAGCTAATAATAACATGAATGAAATTGGGAAAGGAGTTTTATAGGCAGAGGAAAGGAGGTGAGTGGGAAGTGGAAGTAAATTTGAATAAAACAAAAAGAAGCTGTATTATGCATATGCATATAGTTCCCAAAATGAACGTAAACTTCATGTACTGCAAACGTGTACTAATAAGATGAAATAATAAATAAAAATCACCATCTCATAATAGGTAAGCTGAACAAAGACTAAAATCAAATGATAAACTACTATAAAGATGCAGCATTTGACAACACACATAGTACTAAATTAGAAGATTCAGAATAACAAATATTTGCCTTTCTACATCAGGTGACTTATAAGTACCTTGCAGAATTATATTTATACTTTAGTATGGACAAATGGGGGAGTACAATGACTGTAACTTCCTATAGTTATTATTTAGAAATGGAAACAGTCCCTCATTCTTTTTTGGGTATAAGTCAGCGCTTATGATCTAGTAGTTTAACAGAATGAAGGAAAAGATAGAAATACTGATAACAGGGATCAAGGAACAATCTCCTCACACTAGATTACATTCAATGCACATTTGAGAAGCATGTATGTTTGTGTTTTCCCATATCCTGTGTCTGGGGATTTTAAGGACAAAAATCTGTCCCTCCAGTTCTTTTCTATTCCCCAAGAGTTGGAGCACATGAAGGTGGTAAATCAAGGATTTATTAAGTGCTTCTATAAAGGAGAAAATAAACCATACCAACAAAAAAGAAGTTAAGAGTGGGAAGGACTGTATGATATTTTACAATTTGTGAAACATCTACTGAAAAGTGTTCTTATTCTTTTCTTGTCAGAAAACTAGTCAAAGACTGCCACTGACATTCATGATTAAGAGAGTAAAGGGAAATACATGCAATGCTTTAGATTTGTGAGAGAAATGTAAACCACACTTTCGCAAACAGTTACATCTGGAGAGTAGGTAGGGTAAGAGAGGATGGGGAAAAGGGTAGCAAAGAGTAAGACTTCATTTTCTTCTTTACAGACACCCACATTGACTGAGGCAAACAGCAATTCCAAGTCTAACTCCAGAAACACACTATTTAACCTAGGTCTCTTACCTGTGCTCAGCACTGTCTACTCACAGGTAAAAATATTATGATCCAGTTTCTCACATACACAGACTCATCATATATATGTGAAGCTTATCAGTGCAAGGTAAGATGTTAGGTCCCTTTTGAAATATGCTCAGATACCATCTTTCTTCTAGTTGAACATTATTTTTCATAGATCATAATGCCAATAAATGGTTTCTCATAGAGATACACAGAAACATTTTTTGAAAGTGACTGTCTTTGAATATTTATTCAATTCAGCATACATTCATGGAGACAATACTCTATGTTCAGCCTTGTACCAGTTGTTGAGACACAAAAATATCAAAAACTTAGTCCCTACCTTTAAGCTACCCACAGTTCAGTGGGGGAGACTGACACACATCAGATAATTATTAAGTAGTGTACCAGGCACAGAAATTGTCATTTCAGAAATAATAAATTTGTTCTGAGTAGACTGAGAACATGAAGAGGTCAAGTTGCAACATAGCTTTGATGCATGGACTAATGCTATAGTTTAGATCCTAAATGACTGTCACTCCCAAACCTCTAGGATGGTGACTTTCAAGAGTCCTAAATGTCAACCCAAAGTCCCCAGACTTATGCTAGAGGGGAGATGTTGAAAAGTTTAAGAAGTTAGGACTAAAGGGAGGCCCTTAAGTCATTTGGAGAGTGCCTTGAAATAGGATTGTGCTGCCCTGTTTTTCTCTCTCCTAAATTCTTCTGTGCATGAGGTGAGTGATTTTGTTCCACCAGGCTCTCCCACCATGAGGTGCTGCCTCACTGATTCCAAACAGTGGAATCAGTTGATTATGGACCAGAACTACTAAAGTTATAGGCCAAAATAAATATTTTTCTTTATGAGTTGATTATCACAGATATTCTTTGATACCACAGATCTTTAAAATGATAGTGCCCATCAAAAAGAAATAAATGAAAGGATGAGAGGGGAAAAGTTATTTACAAGCAGAAAAAGATCCCAAGTTAAAAAATAATAGCACAGAAGTTTTAAAACAACGTTGTTTATGCCAAAGTACACGTATTTCAAGGTTTCCTCAACTGCAATTATTGGGCAGGGAGCAAAAAAGAGGAAGAATGAGAGCCAAATTATAACTGAAAGATCTTATGAGCCATACTAAGGGGCTAAGACTTAATCCCACTAGGGATAGATGTAAAGTCCATGAACATCTTCAACAATATGCTAATGGTATGATCAGATGATATGTGCTTTAAATATATTTGGTATTCATCAGTGTGGGTAAAATTTGAAGGGGACATGAATGAAAACAGTGAGATCAGCTTCCAAGTAGTGACTAGGGCTAAAAATAATACAGAAAGTTAGTAAAGGGATAGACAAGAAGACCCCAAAAAAAATGAAAATAAATTGATGATAAACTTGATACTAAGGTGAGGAATTGGTGGTTGCCAGAGCCAGGACCATCAGAGGAGAGAATAAAAAGTAGAAAGAGTTGTAGAGTTCAATATTTAGTATGTGTCAAGGTGCCTCTGTGACATCTGAATGAATATATACAGCACTAAATTAGATAAATGGATATAAAGTTTGAGGTAGATTCTGTGTTAGAGGTACAATTTGTGAGCCAGTTAAATACTTCTGTTTGTGACTCATTTAAAATATGTCACTTTCAAACACTGTGCAAACTTGTTATCCTTAGAAAATGGCATCAGAGTGGCCCATGATTACTTTCATATTTAGTTCTCTTAGGGTTTTATGAGACCATGATACTTCAAAAAAAATTCTGAAAAAACACCCATTGACAACAAAAATGGTAACTCTATCAAACTACCTCTACTTCTCTAAAACTTAATGTTAAGTGAGGCCAATAATGTCTTTACTGACTACTTAAGTGAATGCTATTAGAATCAAGTGAGATAATGTAATTTGAGATTATGTAAGTTGATCATTTAAACATACCATGAAACTTCATGTTATGTTTTGTCATGGACAACTCACTTAACAATATTATCTTAAAAAAAGTGAAGTTTGAAAAAAATTAAATCTGAATCAGCTTTGTTTTTGGGTGTACAGAGGCCCATGCATAATTAGGTTGTGTGTATTGAAGTCATGAGAGACAATAAGTCCAAAATTCTATATAATACCTGGTTTCCATAGCATCAAAACACTGAAATAACTCAGTTATAAGGAGAAAATGCCAGGAGCCAAAGAATTTGAAGGAGGAGAAAGCATAGTTAGATAATTTGCCTGACCTAAGATATGAACAGAAATATCACCAAGGACAAGCAAGGTAAAATCTTACAAAAATAAAAAACCCTGTCAGTGGAAAAACTTGGTAATATTGCTGTTCTCTGTTAAAGCTGTAGAAATGAGATGAATAGTCATTTTTTACATTCTATCTCATATGGCACATGATTACCTCATTTGCCATTTACAGAATATCTTTACTAATCTAGACTATAGAATTTATAGTTTGTATTTGCTTATTTAATTGATGCATTTGTTTAATAGTCATTAGAAAGTAGTCATTAGTGTGCCTTCTACATACATACATATATATCCCTGCCTTTGCTTTGTGTTGACTTCCAGTTTGAACTCTTCTGAGATTGTTTTATGCAGAGAGCCCAAAAAGTCTCTGTCTTTGTGGAGCAAGAATGAGGACATCCAAATACTGAAATAAAAGTAATAAATACTATTACAATGGCTACATTTATTTGTAATTTGACTAAGTCAAGCGATCCCCAGATAGGTGGTAAACATTGCTCTTTGGTGTGTCTGTGAAGATGTTTACAGAAATTAAAATTTTTAATGGTTGATTAGGTAAGGATCCATCCTTATCAGTATAGGTAGGCATTATCCAATTCAGTGAGAACTCAGATACAGCAAACAGGTAGAAGAATGGCTAATTCACTCTTTTCTTGAGCTGCAACGCTTACCTTTTGCTTACCTTTAATAACAGAGATCTTGGTTTTAAGTCTTTGGACTCCAGGACTTATGCCAGGAGAGTCCTTCACCTGCTGTAGTTCTCTGGCACTGGCCTTGCAGTGGGTGCTATACCACTGGTTTCCTTGGTTCTCAGGGCTTCAGATACAGATTGAGTTATGCCAATAGCTTGCAAATGGCATATCATGAAACTTCTCGTCCTCCATAATCACTTGAATCAACTCCCATAATAAATTACCTACCTGTCTCTCTCTCTCTCTCTCTCTCTCTTTCTCTAGTCCATCTTCTTGATTTTGTTTCTCCCAAAAACCCTGATCAATAAAACTGTATCCTTCATTTTTCTTTTACAGATTCAAAATATATATTAGTAGAAAAAAAGGCTTTATAGAAACGAAAACAGCTTAACCTTTTAAATCCAACGTTGAAGTAGTTTGATCACAGAAACTTTCTCCTGGAACAACTCAATGTTAAATAGATCTGCTTTAGAAAATAGTTCCAGAAGAAAGAAAGAAAATGAAGCTTAATAGTTCACTTAATAAATAGGAGCTTGGTGGATGTTTTAATATATTTCTGTCTGTTGTACCTATTATATTCAGTAAACTGAATAGCAATAGTCAGGAAACTTGAATTTTAGCCCTGAATATGTGACTTCAAGCATATTATCTTAGTTTTCTTCTTCATGAAAAAGGGATAATGCTGTGACTATAGTGTGTCAATACATACTGAAATACTCTTGGAAATAATAGATGTCACTTATAAAATGATCACTATGTACCAGCATTGTGCTAAAACACTTTAAAATACGACTTTCTAAATTCTTACCATGATCCATAAGGCAGGTATCCCTAGTAATATAAATTCATAGATTTAAAAGCTGAAACTTACAGAGCCCAAAAGTCAACCAGTACAGACTGCAACAGGAGTTTCAACTCAATCTATTTGATTTCAGAACCCAAAGTCCTAGTCTCTAGTGATATTCAGGTTTAGTAATCCAGAGAAAAGGCAACAGAATTCCACAGTTAATGGGCATCCTGTTGCTTTTTCCCTGGACTATAAACCCGCATATCACTAGAGACTAGGAGTTTGGGTTCTGAAACAAATAGACTGAGTTGAAACACTTGTGTATTATTCAGATAGTCCATGAATTTTGGTGTAAACTTGGTCCATGAGATAATTTATTATCCAGAAAGCTGTGCCACCCCAACAAAAGAAGAGAAAAGCAAGAGAAGAGAGGAGCTGAAAGTATCTGCTTTCTACCTTCTGGCCAGAGGGATCAGTTCTGGGAACAGGAGAAGGGGGTTGTGATGGAGTTAGCAGTCACAGCAATACTACCACCCTAAATTACTGCCAGATCTCAACATTATGCTAGAAATATATAATACTGATGCTGAAATTTGTGAGAAAAACACATTGTTTGAAAAGACTCAACATACAGGCAGTTCATAACAAAGCTGAAACACTTTTAATTGTACTATGATCATAGGCCAACCAGAACTTGAAAACATAGCTTAGATTATATCATTTCTGTGTGCCGCACCAATAGCACTCATTGAATGCCTGTTAATCTAGGTCATAGAAATACTACAGGAGAAAAATCAAGTCAGGAGAAGATTTTTGCTGGGTTTAGGTTATTCTACCAATGATACTGAATCTAAGCGAGGCTAGTTTATTGTCATTTGACCTTCTGATTTTGTGAGAAGAGTATATATTCTGTGTGACTGTATAACTTTGAATTTGGTTAAATGACACGCTTAGGTCAATGGAATTTGAGTAAATGCAACTATCACAATTAAGCAGATTTCTAAAAAAGATTTTATGACTTGGCTTTGCCTCCTCTTCTCCTACACCTGATATTTTTTACCTTTAGTACAAGAATGATTTACTAGAAAAGGAATAGTTTTTCAACTCAAGTACTGGAATGGAAGCAAGAGGAAGATTTATTGTTACAATTTGTTAGAATATTAGGGTTGTTTGTTGATGCAGCAAAAAGATATACATACTACTTGGGTAAAAAATATATATTATATATTTTATATTTTATATATGCAGTGATACCTGGTTTACGAATGCTTCTTTGTGTGAAAATGCAGTTTGCAAACACAAGCATTCAGCAGTTTTGCTTCCATTACCAAACTTCACATCTGGTGAAAAAGATGATTATGGCTATCTTCCCCCACACAAACACAAATGCAGCTATCTTCCCCAAAGTCTTAAACAAATTAAATTTGTAAATCAAAGTACTGCTGTACGCATGCATGTCACAAACACATGCATACACACACACACACACAGACACACATGCCAGATAGTAAAGATTTTATTCAAAAAATTAAGCATGCTAAGGTGAAAAGAATAAAAACTTTGGAGTAGAGTTTGCTATTAAGGTAGCAATCGATTTTCTGCCAGGCACATGAATGAAGAGAAACTCAAAAATATGCTGATAATTGAGAAAAAAACTCCAGGCAGTGGGATATCAAGGGCAAAATGTCTTTGGGGTTATCGGATTGTACAGTATCTATATTACATATAGAAAAGAAATAACCTTAAAAAAGAGTTGAAAGGCATTTTAGGATTGTATATTATATTTCTGGAAAGGTCTTAAAAGCTGTCATCTAATATGTTTATTTCTATAAGAAAAGAAATTGAAACCAAGACAAGTAAATAGACTTCCCTAAAATCACACAACCAGACAGATTTTATATTAAAATGCACATTTTTGCTTTGGTTGAAGTTCAGGAATAAGAATATATAAAGAAAACACCAGGGAAGATGGCAGATTAGACACAGTCAGCACTAGGGAATATTCATCCAAAGCAACAGATAAGCAGCACCATGAGGAGATATGGGAACCACAGGAAACTGCTTTTGACTGCAACTTGAGTAAGCTAACAAATAGATGAAACCTAGATATATTGTATTTAGAAAGACAGGTAAAGTAACAGAAGTGATACACACCAGCAGTTCAGTGGAAAAGGGGAACTTCCTATCCCATGTAGTAGTAAAGGTACAACTTCATCATACTTGTGAACGCTGAGCTTGTTGCCAGACAGAGAAACAGCCTGAGCAGAAAGGAGGTTTGAGCTCAGCCTGGTGAGCAGGGATGGGAGTGATAATTCTGTAGTTGTCCCTTCAGATTTAGACCGGGTTGGGACAAGGACCCATCTTAGAAACTCCCTTTTCCTCTTCCTCAGTAGAATAAGTAGGAGATGAACTTAGATTCAGTGCAGGAAGCCATTTTAACTAACTTCCTCCCCCTCAGTAGGTAGCATAGGAGAACAGAAAGCCCACATATTTTATAACTTCAGAACACAACAGTAACTTTGTTTCAGGGAGACAATGGACCCGGCCTTACAACTACCTTGGGCCCAGGAGAATATTGATAGTGAAGCAGAAAGACTAAAATCACCAAATCACTATGGAACACCAAATTTCAGAATGGAAAATATCTCAGTGTGTGGATGAATGGCATGAAACTCAGCCTGTAATGAGTACTATAGCTAGGCAGAGAGAGCTGCCAAAAAAGCAAAAAACAAAGGCAGTTTGAACATTGGGACAGGGAAAGTGTTCAGCTGCATGAGGTTTTGCTGTGGGTGAGTCTGGGAGCACTTTTATAGTGAGCAATGAAAATCTGGCTGTCTAGCTTATCTCACTGAACCACAGACACTTATGCCCAAACCGCTTCACTTTGCAGGGAATTCAGAGTAAACGTGGCAATGTCCAGACACTGGTCAGCCCCACCTCTGAGAGCACACTCTGGTAATTGATGGAGATTTGGCTCATGGCTAGGGACATCTTCGTGGACTACATGAGTGAGAGATTTGGCAGAACGCTCACGTTTTTCTGGTACCTTCATTGCTAGGTACAGAGGAGATTAAATTAGTGGGTGTTGTCCACTCTTGCCATTGATAGATTTGCCTGAGGATTTGTCTACAACCACAGAGGGGAAAAGCTTAGCTTTCATATTGTCCTTAATGGCTTATTCTTCTTAGGGAGAGGCAGAGGAGAACTCTTGACTCTTATTAGGCAAAGTCCAATAAAAGATGTCCAAGGGAAATAATTTTCTGATATATAAACCAGCACAAGGAATAATATTGGTCTTGGGATTTTTTTGTTTGCTTGTTGAAAGCATGGGGGACATTTGTATGTATGTAAATGTGTAAGGGTGTTAGTAATTTATTTTTATATTGCCTTGTTTTATTTTGTCATACTTTCCTACACCAAGGGTAGTTTCATAGGGCTTTCTAATTTTGTTTCTGCTAGTCCATTACTTGTATTCAATGTCCCTATATCTTTTCTCACATCATGTTTATATTTATTTCCATTTTTTTCTTTTGTTTCCCTCATTACGCACTCAAATCTCTCCTCCTTTCCACTTACTTTTCTTATGAATAAATTATCAGTAAAGTCTTTTTTGAATGTGCTTTTCTTTTTTTCTGGTCTATCAAACATTATTACTGTTCATCTATTTTCCTTGGTTAGTGAAATAGTAGAAAAAATTTTAAACAAGTTTTACATTATATATTGACACACAGCTGGTTCTGTAGATACTAATATTACTGGTGCTTTTTTCTCCTTACAAAGCATTGCTGGGGGGATCGAACCTAGGACTTTGTGTGCTTTCACACTGAGATACACTCACAGCCAAGGACACATCACAGAGAAAGCCACTAACTCCAAAGGCTTTCACACAATAGTGATAGAGATATACATCTCAACTGATCGACAAACATCAACAAAATAATACAATAATAAGATGCCTCCAAAACTGCATAACTCCTCAAAAGCTATTTCAACACTGAAGTAGATGAAATTCCAAAAAAAAGAATGCAAAAAGTTAATAACTAAAATAATCAATGAACTAAAAAAAATACAAATGGGCAGCTGAATAAATTAAAGTAGGAAATGGAGGGTATAAAATAATACTTCAGTAAAGAGATAGAAGTTCTGAAAAAGAACCACATAGAAATTCTGGAAGTAAAATTCTCAATTACTTCATAAAAATTCAATTAGAAGTCTTGGCAGTAGGCTAGATAAATCAGAAGAAAGAATATTAGGGCTTGAAGATAAGGTGAAAGTACTAAATATTGAAGACAAATGACATACATGTACTAGAACAGTAACAAAAAAAGGAAATAATGAAAAGATTATTCTAACTATAAAAGATAACATTTAAGAGCAAATTTAAGACTTGGCCTTAAGGAGGATGGGGAAGTACAAGCAAATGGTATAAAAATCCTATTCATTAAACTTTTAGAAGAAAATTTTCCAAATGTGGGTAATGAGCTGGATAGCCAGGTACTAGAATCATTTAAACCTGAAGTAGACACAATCAGAAAAGAAATTCTCTATAACATATCATAGTAAAATTGTCAAAAATTCAGAACAAGGAAAGAACGTTAAAAACAGGTTTGATGGCAAATCCATCAAAATAGCAATCTATTTTTCAGCAAAAATTCAAAAACAAATGGGACTTGAAATTATGCATTTCAAGTCCTTCCTCACAAATACTTACTAACTTAGATTACTATATCCTGAAAAACTGTCCTTCACAATTGAAGGAGAAATAAAGACTTTTCAAGAAAACTATAAAATAAAGAAATTCATGGCCACTAATCCAGCACAGCAGAAAAATACTAAAGAGAATCTTAAACACAGAGAAAGAAGACAATTACATTATGAGACTGAGAGAAAAAAACAAATTTCATCAAGAGAGTAGATAAATGAATGAAATAGCAATTAATCAAATACTAGAGAAAAATGACTAGATTGAATAAATAACTCCAATGATAGCACTTGATATAAATGGTTTTAATTCTCCAATTAAAAATCAATAAAATTGGATCAAAATGTAAGACTGTACTATATGTTCTCTGCAAGAAACAGACCTCACATATAAAACTGAAACTAAAAGGATGAAAAACGATTATCCAAACAATTAAAGCCCAAAAGCAAGTAGGAATAGCTACACTTACATTCGATAAAGTAGAGCTCAACACAAAATTAATTAGAAGAGACAAATAAGACCACTACTTGTTGGAAAAGGTAAAAATTCACAAAGAAGACATAACAATTATAAATATATACCAAACATCAGCACATTCAATTTTATAAAAGAAACACTAGTTGACATAAAGACTAGAGAGACCCTAATGCGCTGATGGTGGGTTACTTCATTACTCTCCTCTTACAAATATATAGGTCAAGCAGACTAAAATATCAGCAAAGAAACAACATACTTAAATCACACTATTAATCAAATGGACTTAACACATATTTAGAGTGTTCAATTGGATATATATTCTTTTCAACTGACCACAAAACTTTCTCTAAAAAAGCTATATTTTAGGACATAAAGCAAGTCTTCATAAATATGAACAATTGAAATAATCTCATGATTATTTAATAAGATCACATGAAACAAATCTAGACATAAACAGCAAAAAAAAGTCATAGAAAATACACAAACACATCAAAGTTGTATAATGAACTTTTGAATGATCTTGAAGATATCAGGGTTCTTGAAGATATCAGGGGAAAGTTTTAAAATTTGTAGACACAAATGATAATGGAAACACAAGGTATTAGAATCTGTGGGACATAATCGAAGATGTTCTGAGAGAGAAGTTTTAGCTGAGTACCTACATCTGAAACATAAAGCAATCCCAAATAAATAACCTAATAATGCATCTCAAGGCCTTACAAAAAGAGATGCACCCATGCACAAAACCAGTAGAAGAAAAGAAAAAATAAAGATCAGAGTGGAAGTAAATGAAATACAGACCAAAAGAACCACACAATGAATGAATGAATCAATCAAAGATTTAGTTCTTTCAAAAGATAAATAAGACCAATGACTCTTAGTCAAGAGAGATGACTCAAAGTAATAAAATTATAATTGGAACAGGTGAAATTAAAAACACACACCACTGAAACCAGAAGAATGTTAAACATTGTGGAAGCTTACATTCTAATAACTGAACAATCTAGAAGAAATTAATTACTAGACATATATGGCTTACCAAACTTAAACCAAGAAGATTTTAAAAAAATCTAAATATGTCAATAGCAAGAACTGAGATTGATACAGTAATTAAAACTCTCCCACCAAAGAAAAGTATCAGGGCCCAGTGGATTTACTGTTGAAATTTATTATGTCTTTAAAAAGGAAATAAATAACATGAGTGCTCCTCAAACTTTTTCATAAAATACGAAGAGGAGTGCTAGTGCTCCTCAAACTTTTCCATAAAATACAAAGAGGAGTGCTTTCAGATTCTTTCTATGAAGCTAGCATTACTATGATTCCAAAGCCAAAGACTCAACACAAAAAAAAGAAAGCTACAGACCAATGTATTTGATGAAACTGGGTGCAAAAATTTTCAATAAGATCATTACTAAAAGAACTCAACAATATGTTAGAAAGATCATATACCATGACATTGACCAAGTCGATTTCATAGCAGAAATTCAAGGATGGTTCAACACATGTAAATAAATAAATGAATAGACTACATAAATAGAACCAAGGATAAAAGGAACCAAGGAACCACATGATCTTTTCCATAGATAAAGAAAATTCCTTTGACAAAATTCAGCATCCCTTCATGATTAAAGACCCTGAAAAGAATAAGAATATGTGAACATTTCCTTGAATTGATAAAAGCCATGCATGACAAACTAACAGTCAACATTATATTGAATAAGGAAAAGTAGAAAACCTGAAAGCATTTCCCCTAAAACCACTAAGAGAAAAGAATGGCCAGTCTCAGTACTCCTGTTCAATATAGTTCAGTACTTGAAATTTTAGCTAGGACAGTAAGGCAAGAGAAGGAAATAAGGGATGCAAATAAGAAAGA